>CAMOHE010050133.1:0-39478 GCA_946598075.1 Artocarpus hirsutus
CAACGGGGTAAATGCAGCGAATAATTAATGTCTATATACAGATGTCTTTACTGGCTAATGGTGGTCAATGATGTCACCATATTCTTCACAGTGAGAATAAAGTATTCCTCGTAGCGAGAATGAAGTGGCCCACTTTTGGCTAATACAGTTTTACACGACTCTGTTAAAGGTGAGGGTATTTTGGCTGGCCTGCAGTTTGCAGCCTCAACTATTTTGACTAATTTTGCTCTTTAAAGTTTTGATGCTTTTCCCCTTAAAAAAAATACAAGCCTTTTTGCTCTATAGTAATTAGGCCTCACTCTCAATTTCTCCTTCTATCAAACAAAAAGTTAATGATGCTTTTTGGTAGAAAAGGATCCCGCAAAAAGTAATGATTGTATGTATGGTTGATGACTTTACCGCGATGCAAATTATGTTGGCCCCCACCGCCGCCAAAAACAAAAAAACAAAAACAAAAAGAAAAGAAAAACTATAGCCGAAATTAATGAAATTAGGTTTTCAATAAAAACTAAGAACACCAAACACCAAGTAAACATAATTTAGTTTTTCACAACTTCTCACCAAACATACGTATATATATATTATCTTGAAGATGAATAAGCCCGTATATGACTCATTTATATATATATATACATATATATATATTATATATATATATCCTATATTATATACTTGGATTAATTTGAGCCGTTCATGTCTTAAAGCTAGTGAGAAATCCTTCATTTTCATATCCTGCATGTAATTTTCATACTTTGTATTTTGATATTTTGCTATTATACTTTTATATTTTTAAATTTATGTTAAATTCTTACTTTTTTGGATCAAAGTTTGATTTTAACTTTATAAAATACTTAAATATCCTTTATATTTTGAAAATTTCAATCGTATCTCAAACTTTTGCATGTATTTTTTAGTTTTTTACTTTGTAAAATACTTAAATATCTTTTAAATTTTAAAAATTTTAGCTTTTTCTTAAAAATTTAATGTATTTTTGAGTTTTTTTGAAGGGTGTTTAAGTTTTTTTAAGATCAAAATCAAACTTTGACTTAAAAAATATAAAAATTTAACATAAATTTAAAATATTAAAATATTAAAATATTAAAATTTAAAATATAATATATGATTTTTTTAATAACTTTAAAACACAAAGGAATAAAAGTGTCACCATCTCTTGGACCTAAAAAACAAAAAGAACGGTACAATTAGCTTTGGTTTGGTTTTAAGTAGTACTCTGTGGCGGCTATAGAAAGTTGCATACTGTTCTCCGGAGTAGTGCAACATACAAATTAAAGAAGAAACACAAGAAGTATAGAGAGAGAGACAGATGGCAACAAGTGAAGCACCGCTATTAGAGGAACGTGTTAGGCATGGAGATGGTGGTGAGAGAGGAGAAAGATCATGGTGGAAGAAAGTGTTGGACAAAGAGGAGGCAAAGGAACAGGTTTTGTTTTCTCTGCCCATGATTCTGACCAACGTTTTCTACTATCTGATCACTTTGGTTTCCGTCATGTTCGTCGGCCACCTCGGCAGCCTTGAGCTCGCCGGTGCTACTCTTGCCAACGCATGGGCCACCGTCACCGGCTTCGCTTTCATGGTATGTTGCAACAACTACTCCTAATCTCTTTAAATGGTATTTCTCTCCTTCATTTCTTATATATGATTTCCTTATGACTAATATTTTGATATTACCTCTATTTTTTTTATGTGGTTCTCACTGTTTGGTCATGATTGGAATAAGTTCTGTTGAGTTTATTTATGAAAATAAAAAATGAAAAACGAAATTTAAGACTCTGGATTAGAGAAGCTCTAATCTATGAAATTAAGTGCTTCCAATAGAGTTAAATTGGAGCATTGGAGCATTGAATCTGCTTAATTTTGACTTAATGAACGAGAATAAAAAAGTCAAAAAAGTAGAACCAGAGATGGGATCTATGTAATTTATAAAACATATAATCCAGTAAAATAGGACCTTGAGATTTGAAGATGTCATCAGATTTTATCATCATATCGTCTTTGGGGAATATATATATATATATATTATAAAAACAAATTATATACCTTTTTATACTGTATATAATTGGCGGCAAAACAAAACATATTTTCTAGTTCCTATTATCATTCCCGTTGAGTTATGTAAAAAAAGACACAGAACATGTAGATTTGGGCTTTTCCATTGCAGAAATAACGCCATCAAACCATAGTTGGAGAATGCTAATGAACATGTTTTCAACGAGGATTAGGCGTTTCGTCTATTACCCTTTCAAAGCCATTTGTATTCTGCATAGTTTTCATGATTACTAGTTTTTTTTTTTTTTTTTTTTTTTTAAGGCAAATATGAACTGTTGTATTGGATTGCGTATGCTCACATATCTTTTGAATAAATGAGGATGGTGGTGACCTTTGTTTTGAAGGAGCTAATGATTTATGACTTTTGATAATAAGAATCTCGGGGGCAGATTGCTAGGATTTTGCACTTGGCATTAAAATATGCTTGGTTTGATGATGATCTTAAAAATAACTATCTGACACTTTCGGATTTATCTTATTAATGTTTCTAATATATTTGATTTTATTGTGATAAGGTTGAGTTTCCTCCATGAAAATTGGTAATGTTCTTCTCAAGTCCCCTTCAATTCTATTTTCAGGTTGGGTTAAGTGGAGCTCTTGAGACGCTCTGTGGGCAAGGGTATGGTGCGAAGTTATACAAAATGTTGGGAATTCATCTACAAGCCGCCTGCATCACGTCTCTTCTCTTCTCGATTGTCATATCCTTTCTCTGGCTCTTTACTGAACCGATACTGGTCTTTCTCCGTCAAGATCCTCAGATTGCTAAGTACACAGCTATCTACATGAAGTTTATGATTCCAGGCATATTTGCATATGGTTTGCTCCAAAACATCTTGAGGTTTCTCCAAACACAATTAGTTGTGAGGCCTCTTGTGTTGTTCTCAGCAATACCATTGGCCCTTCATGTCGGCCTCACATATTGTTTGGTGTACTTGACACCTCTTGGTTACAGAGGAGCTCCACTAGCTGCCTCTATTTCATTGTGGATAGCATTTCTTGTTTTAGGCCTTTACGTGATGTTATCAAAGGAGTTCCGGCGGACATGGCAAGGCTTTTCGGCAGAATGCTTCTGTTATATGTTCACAAATGTGAAACTCGCCCTTCCCTCTGCAGCTATGGTATGGTAAGTAATAGTACTGCACATTTCCTTGTTGCCCTTTTTCATTTTTTTTTTTTTTTTTGCAATGAAGTGTTTTAACTAGAACGCACGCTTTAAAGGTACAACACAAACTATCTATAATGATACAACTTGCAAGGGTAACCATGAGAACACAAGAGAATTGTTGCCTCAGAATCTCGATTAAATGGACGGCCAATAGTGAGAGAATTAGGTTCATGAAACTTTGTACAGTTATATATAGTATTTGAGTTTTGTAACCCCAAGGGAGGTCTAGGATTGTCTCATTTAGCTAACATGAACTTGAATTCTAAAACTCTGTACAAATCTTTTAATCTGATATTTCTTCTTGTTCGGCTAGGAAAACCCAAAGTCAAAAACATCTGGTGAAAAATGTCGATTCTGATTTACATTCACCCAAGAGCTGTAAGATTGTAGAGTAGAAGTTATGGTATCAAATCTCACATTCTTGGTATTTTGCAGCTTGGAGTACTGGGCTTTTGAGCTTCTGGTGTTTTTAGCAGGAATTATGCCAAACTCGGAAATAACAACGTCCCTAATTGCAATATGGTAAGCTTCACATCGTGTTCACCTTGATTTTGCCATTCTAATTGCCTTTATTTCTGTGGCAACTCAAGTAGTTTCTTCTTTTTTCCCTTTTTGGATTTCTCTTACTAGTGTCAACACAGAAGCTATCGCTTACATGGTTACATACGGTCTCAGCGCTGCAGCCAGGTTAGTGGTTTACTTAACATACTAACAATCCTTCAGGCTTTATGAGGCCTTCTAGAGTTTTTCATTTTCTTCTTTAACAACCATGTTTCTGCATTATGCTTCGCATTGCTAAAATGAACAATATTTATTGTGACAGCACACGGGTGTCGAACGAGTTAGGTGCAGGCTTTCCAGACCAAGCTAAGAGCGCAATGTTCGTCTCCCTCAAGCTCTCTGGATTTCTCGCCGTCTTAGTTGTTTTGGCTTTGGTATTCGGTCATGACCTCTGGGCGATGTCCTTCAGTGACAGTTATGAAATAATAAATTCATTTGCTTCCATGACACCCTTGCTTGCTGTGTCAATAGTCCTTGATTCCTTGCAGGGTGTCTTATCAGGTTTGCCAAATCAATAATTCAACATTTCAACATCAATGATTTCCAATTACCTTTTTTTTTTTCTTTTTTTCTTTTTTTTGTTTCCCTTCATTTGCAAAGTTCTCTTTTAATTTTTTTTTTAATTTCAGGTGTGGCGAGAGGATGCGGTTGGCAGCACATAGCTATGTACGTGAATTTAGCGATGTTCTACCTTGTCGGTATGACAATCGCAGCCTGCCTTGCGTTCAAGTTGAAGCTATACGTCAAGGTAAACTATACTTATTTTCACCACCTATCTAAGAAACTTAAACAGCCAAAAGAAAAATCTCTCATTCCCCCTTTTGGAAATGTGAAGAGTGATATAAGCCTTTAGTGATTTTTTTTCCTTTTTTTTGGTTATGTTTTGGTGCAGGGCTTATGGATAGGTTTAATCTGTGGTCTCTCCTGCCAAGCTGCCACACTTTTGTTGATAGCCTTGCGCACAAAATGGACCAAGTTGCAACTATCAGAAAATAATGAGAAAGTAGAACCAGTTTTGGCTTGAATAACTGCTCCGCAGATTAAAGGGACAACTTCGTAAACAAAGACACAGATATTGCTTTGAAAGATGCTAAGTGGTATATGCAGTGTTGAACACCACCACTAATAAGGGTCCTATTATTGCGTCCCATGTTATAGGATCTACTTTCTAGTAGTGGGTGGTTTGAACTTCGCAGATGCCCTTTAGCATTGCTCTATTGCTTGCCAAAGAGAATAGATTTTGTGGGTGATAACTATTTTTTTTTTTTTTGGTGAAAAAAATATTTAGGCTTTGGTTGTTAGGATTTTGTTTATGAAAATGAGCTATAGCAATGCATTGTGGCAGGAATGCAATATTTCCTTTTAAGAAGAAAATTGAATAAGTGAAATGCAAATGTTTTTTTTTTTTTTTTTTGTCGTTTCCTTTTTTGTTGGAGTCAGCTTGGGAGAGTGATGGCCATGCTCTCATTCGGCGTAGGTTTGCTAAAGACGCATGGTGATCTTCTGCTATGAAATTGGGTTTTAAGACTCTTTTAACTTATTTTTCAAAGACATTCTTCATATGTTGGCTGGGTCTTTAACTCAAGATATACTTTTGAGTTGTTTGTTTGATTGTCATCGAGCATTTGGTATGAAAGGAATAAAAGAGTCCGTGGTTCCCCCACTAAATCTCCAAAGCTTATCGCTTAATGGTCATGTGGTTATTTATGGGAATTTTGCTCTGCAAAGGCATGACAGCATAAATGTTAGCAAGTGTAGTCAACGAAGTGTTGTTAAATGGCTTCCTCCTGATTTTGGCTTTTATAAACTTCAATGTTGATGTTGCACTTTTTGGAAGGAATTGGTGTCGGAGCGATTATTAGAGATTCTTCTGTGGATGTTTTGGCTGCATTGGCAAAAAATATCTGTGGCACTTTTTCACCTAAAGAAGCTGAAGCAAAAGCTCATAGAATAAGGGTCATTGGCACAGTTTTTGTTTGTGTTTTTAGTCCGTAGAAAAAAGAAGTAAAAGCTATAGTTTTTCAGTAAGTGTTGAAAATTATATTTTAAAAGAGCTTTAAAGGGTCAAAATGGTTTTAATTATTTTTAAAAGTTACTAAAATATTATATTTAAGCGTATAGTGTATTATTGATACTTTAGAACAAATTTCAAGTCTATTTCATAAGTATTTTTTTTGAGAAGATACATTTTATGTATTTGACAAGAAGCATTTTTTTTGAAGCAAAAGCATTTCTGATAGTTTATCTAAACACTTAAAAAAAAAAATAAATAAAATACAGCTTTTAAAAAGTTTTCCCAAACAGGCTTTTAAGTCTTGAGTGGGCCCAAGATGTTGGGTTTAATCTCCAAGTGTTCAAGTCAGACATATTATCGGCAGTCCAAGCAATTCATAATTGGTGTAATGACTTTTCTGAGTTGGGAGTTTACTGATGGATGTATTAAGTTTATTGTCTTTTTTTCCTAGAGTAAAATGTAAGCATATCTTTAGAGAGGCTAACAAAGGTGCTTATGTCGTAACCTACACTGCCGACCCTAGTAAAAATCTTTATGTTTAACAAAGCATATAACCTTTACACCCTCTAATAATTAGGCTTTTCTTTCAAAATTTCCCTTCATATTAAACTTATGACCATTAATATGATAAGAGATGATATTCGCCTCAGGCTATTTGGTGCACATGATTAGAAAATATAAAAGGAACTATACAAGATTAAATATACGTATTATATTGTTTGGTAAAAAATTTTAAAAGACTATATTGATAAATTCTTATTTACTCTATGTTTAAATCCCTATTTAAGAGGATTCCGTTGTCCCCTATTTAAACATAGGATTAAACGCAACAAATTATCAATTGAGACACATTGTGAAACACCTATTTGCAAGGATTTATAATAATTTGAGGCCAAACTATTTTTTTTTTTAAAGAAATCATAGGACCAAAATGCAATTGTTATGCCACTTAAAGCATTTTTAAAAATCATTTTTATTTGCTTTTATTTCTTAAAATTTGCTAACGAGTTTTATGACAAATTACCGCAAGATACAATAAAGAGTTGTGCATAATACCTAACAACAATATGATATTTCAGAACAAGAAATGAATTCTGTAATAATTCTAGAGATTAAACAAAGACAGGGGTTCCATTTCATATATGAACACAACCGGTTCAGTCTACATAACCTTTGCTTAAAAGTATCTTTTCTTTTGTAAAGGTATCTATTTATGTATCAATGCATCTATTACAATAGATATGTCTGTTGCTAATAGATGTTCGGATTTGTATAAAAATATGCAACTAATGTTTACACTAGTTTGAAACATGTCAAAGAATACATTTTTCCATTCTACATCAGCTTGGAAGATTGTTGCAGCTCTAGCTTTTTGGACCCGCAACGCTAGGCTTACTGTGCAATTGTTGCATGTCTTTAGCAGTGGGCACCGCGGTGCTGCCCTTGGGCGCCACTGCTCCAGTGCCTTTTCAAATGGGCGCCGCGTCCCTAGCGCCTCTGACCCATTTTGTAATGTTTTGCACTTCCAGCGCCACAACCTTCAATATGGGTGCCGCGGCGCTCCGAGCTGAATCTAAACACATTAAAAATGTGTTTTCCAACTTATATTCATGTGATGTTTGATTTTAAATATGTTAGAGAGAAATTAAAATCTCTCCAACTTTCTCTACTTAATTAGTTCCCGTATGCGGGATTCCTTTTGAATATTATTCTGTTATGACCTCTGTTTTTATGTGGTTCTCATTGTTTGATCATGATTGGAAAAAGAAAGAAATTATGACTCTGGATTAGAGAAGTTCAGAAAAATAAGTATGGATTTTTTTTTTCCCCGTTTCTAATGTGTAAAATTGAGTGCTTTCTAATATGTGATTGCTAAAATAGGACAATGACCAAAAAGTCAAAAATGTTGTGCCAAAAATGGGTCCGGGTCCCCTTTAATTTATAAAGAATATAATCCAAGAAAATAGAACCTTCAGGTTTAGGGATATAATGAGATTTTATCATCCTTCGTGAATAATTAAAAAAATTATTTACCATTCATTTGTAACGATTTTGTAGTTTTGTGATTAGCATTTCATGTAAGTTTGGCTTTTCCATTGCACAACTAATACCACCATAGCAAATTGGACAATGCTAATGAACATGTATTAAACTAGGATTACGCATGTCGTTAATTACCCTTTCGATTATTAATGTTCTTCTCAAGTTCCCTTTAATTATTGTTTCATATTGAGTGGAGCTCTTGATCAGACCATTTACGGGTAAGGATTTGGTGCAACCTATCCAAAATGTTGGGAATTCATTTACAAGCTGTCTGCTTTACGTCTCTTTCTTCTTGGCCATCATATCCATCTTTTCACTGAACCGATGCTAATCTTTCTCCGCCAAGATCTTCATGTCACTAAAACTGCAGCTATCTACGTGAAGGTTTTGATACCATGCATATTTTCATGCATGGTTTTCTCAAACACATCTTAAGGTTTCTCGAGACATAATTTTAGTGAGGCCTCTAGTGTTATTCTCAGCAATACCATTGGCGATTCATGTTGGCCTCACATATTGTTTAGTGCACTTGACACCTCTTGGTAACGAGCTCCACCTCACATGTTCATTGTATTGTTCAACTATGGTTTAGTGACATTATTCTTTCTTTCCTTTATTCTTTTCCTCTCTTATGAAGTTAGTTTCATATTTTCATCTTATTTTTTCAATTATGTTAGGCTAGTTTTCTTTTTTGGTTAACGTTGTAAAATCCTAAACATGATATGCAAATAATTTTCAGATATAATTCTCCATCTTTTAAATGAAATTGCTTATGTTCTTCTGAATTTATTATGTCAAATATTGTTTTCTTGTTTATTTTGGGTACACGACCAACTGACCATGATAATTATCTATTTCTAGCTTAGAACTTTACTTGGTAATTGTTGAGTTTTTCTAATTATAACTAGCGAATTATCATCAATGATTATGGGAGATTTTCATTCGATTGCTTGTGGAACATAAGCCAAAATAAATGAACCGACCTTGGGGTTTTGTTTTTTGAATTAACCTATATCGTTCTTATCTTAATGCTTTAGTTGAATTAAATTTAAAGAGCTTGTTCTAAGTTGTTTAATAGAAAGAGATTGAGTAAAAGGCTTGTTTTTCTTAACAACAAAATAAGGAAAGATAAAGATAATTAAACTTGCAACTATCTTAGGGTTGGTAATTTCTATTAAAAGGTGGAAATAATTATGACTATTGGCTATATTTCATGTTTAGTGGTAAAGAATGACTCCTTAATCGGTCTTTTATCATTGTTACAACTCTTAATTAAATTCAAGCTTTGCAATTTTCTAATTTTCTTTTATATTTCTTTTTTTAGGGGTTTTATATTTTCTTTCATTTATTTCATTTATCGAAATAATCATAACCCCTTCAAATTGTAGCGTGTCTAACTTAGTGTGTCTTAGGGTTTAGAGTCAATAACTTATTAAAGTAGGAACAATCTTGTGCAAGAATTACCCTTGCTTGCTACTATACTCAATAACAATAATATTAATTGCAAGGTTTTAATACGTTGTTTTTGGTCTGTTAAGTTTTGCCACTACGTCGTTAGTGATTGTTTAACCTAATTAATTTTTGATTTTTTTTATTAGTCTCAAATAATTTTCTTTTATCTATATTTTCAGGTTTTTGTGAGTGAATGTTTGACGAAGAGATAGATCAACGACTCCCATGATCTTTTGAAATCATCTAGTCTTAAAAAAAGTGAGTCATTCCCATCTCCTCCACCTCCACCGTCGTCATCACGTGCAAATTTCACTATACCACGAGAATTCAATCTAGCATTACACACAGCTCTTCCATCAGCAAGTGATTCTTCATACCATTTAGTTCAATCCGAGCAAGAAGAAATTGTGTTGAACAATCGAACACTCAAGGAGTTGGCAGCACTGTATCTAGTTCAACAACCTCTTTGCACTGAGTGTCTCATCCTCAAGGTTGCCGTTGAGCTCAAATTAGGGATTGATTCATCTCCTACCAACGTTCTTTGATTTTGCAAGAGAAGATCCAAACAAACATCTCAAAGAGTTTCATGTAGTGTACTTAATCATGAAACCAACCAGAATTTCTAAAGAACATATCAAGTTAAGAGTCTTTCCATTTTCCATCTACCTCCCAGCGCTATTACCATACCAAATGAGATGAAAAAACTCTTCCTTAGGAAGTACTTCCTACATCTAAAGCTGCAAGTATTAGGAAAGACATGTGGTATTCTATAATAAAACGGAGAGCCGCTATATGAGTATTGAGAAAGGTCCAAGAAGCTATATGCAAGCTGCCCTCATCAACAAATAAGTGAGCAGCTCCTAATTTAATAATTTTATGAAAGTTTAATGCTAATGAAAAGGAGCATAATTGGTACTGTAAGTGGAGAAGCTCTTGTGGACAAAACTTCTGAACCTGCAAGAACTTTGATTGCAATCACGGCAGCTATTCACAACAATTTAGCACCCAACCCGAGCAACCACCAAAGAAAGTGAATAAGGTTAGTACATCTACTATTGAGTAGCAACTTACCCACCTCACATTACTTGCCCAAACAATTGGCCGTAAGAAATATGCAACAAGAAAAAATGTTTGGAATTCCCTCCACTATGGGCACTCAACTGATTTGTGTCCAACATTGCAAAAAGGCCACACAAAACAAGAAAATGTTATAGGAAGTATTACCCCTTCTCCAATACTTACAATGTCGGATGAAGGGATCATCCTAATCTTAGCTATGGGGGAAATCATCAACAAGCTGCTTTTAATCCTGTCCTGAATCGTCCATCGGGTTTCACTCAACTGAAGCCATAACAATTATATCAAGCTCGGCCACAACTTGCACCGCAAAGCTCAAGTCCGTCCCTAGAAGACGTAGTTCGAACTTTGGCAACCAACACGTTATAGTTTCAACAAGAAACAAGGGCGGTAGTTAGAGTCTGAAGAATCAAGTAGGCCAATTGACTAGTGCGGTAAGCTGGTTAGAGGCACAAGGATAAAGAAGATTGCCATCCTAAATTGTGGTCTATCCCAAACAAAATGCTAATGCAGTGACCTCAAGAAGTGAAAACTAGAGGCTCTACCAAAAAAAGCACAAGAATCTACGGAAGAAAAGAAGATGCAAGAGGAAGTTGCTCTTAAGAAGGATGAAGCCATATATCCCACAAAAAAGTATTTTGGCACCTAAGATAATTTCTAAGGTCCCTATTTCTCTTAATGTTACTCCTCCATCTTTTTCAAGCAGGTTCGCCAAGTCTAAAAAAGAGGAACATGAAAGAGAGATTTTAGCAACCTTCTGAAAAGTCTAAGTGAATATTGTTGGTTTGCCAAAAAAAACTTCAATAAAATAGTGAAAAAGCAATGGAATAGGGTTTTAAAATTTTTCTTAAACTTTCGTGATCTTTCTCATGATGCTATGTCCAATGATTGATAAAAATATAAACTTACAGTTTTGTCAATAGCTTTAGATGATCAAGCATTCTAAAACTATAAGATTTTTCTTGTTACTCCCCTCCTTCTAAGTCTACTGTTGTGTGAGCATCGATGAGATTTCTTAAAAATCTCTTAATTATCTCCTTCCAACTCTTCTCGACAAAGGTTCTTTAAAGCTCTAAAGGGGAAAGCAAAAAGAATATTAAATAAAAGCTAAAGAAAAGTATACAAAAATAGAGCCTCTAAGGTCAATTTATAGATACACTATTACTAGGAGGTTAGAGCGGAATTCTAGTAGGGATTCTACTTAGAGAATCACACCTAACCCTAAGGTAATGGGCATGATTTTTATTCCTCTAGTAGAAAAGTGACACATGTCACAACTATCTCCAACAATGTGATCCTTTATCCATTTACTATTTGTTCAAAATCTAATTTTAGTTCAAACTGACATATTATTTATCTTAACTTTCATAATTATATTAATTATGTTTTATATATGATAAAAATATATTATTTTGTAGTATCTGTTATAACTTTTGAAAAAGATATTAGACTCATAAGGTAATCCTTTGGTTCACCTAGGTGTCTTGGTGTAATTGGGCCACCTTTTATGGCATGGTGGCCCAATGAAATCCAATTGGGTGTCCACTTGGTAGGTCCCAAAAATTTACACTGTGTGATTTTTCACCACACAGTATTTTTCTTACACCGCTGTATTCAAATTAGTGCAAAACATCTCCTTAGATTGTATAAAATATTTTACTTGCCTTTGGTGTACTTTTGGAGGCCAAACATAACATTTTCTATATCTGTTATCACTTAGCAGTATACTTATACCGCATCAGGCTCCCTTTTTACATTAGGTTAGGGTTTTGGTGGACTCTATATCTTATTTATACCCTATTTATCCATCTATTTATATCACAATTTTACAATTAATTATGATATAAAATTAATTTTATGGATATTATTTATAAATTTTTGAGTAATTAAATTCATAAAATCTGTATTAACAATATCCAACATTGCATTACGTTTGCAGTAAAATTTTCAATTAATACTGCTTATTTATACATCGTCACAATTTTATATAAGTATTTCATTAATTAAACTCAATTAAATATTAGATTTTGTTAATGAATTTTCTTGGTCATTACAATGATACTATGGGGCGACTGAATTGCCTCAACGTGGAGACCTTAGGCACTTGAAAAGCACTTGCATACAAATGTAAACATGTATACACATTATTCTATTGGTAGTTAGAGATTTAAATAAAAAATAAAAATAAAACAAAAACAAAACAAAACCTTCAAACGTAATTTCCGTTAGTTTCTTTTTTTTTGAAAGACAATATAATTTATTTTTTGAAGATGATACCTGTTCATAGTTAATATGTTCTTTATTAAGAGGATTTCATAGTTCTTATAATCGTACGTCTGTTAGAGGAAGTAAACAAAGAATTAAATCTTGAAACAGTTAACAAAATCCGTTATTCCTTTTACAAAGTCGTCGTGATTTTATTGTTATACTGCACAACAGTTCTTCATCTTATCGAATGATAATTTGTGTTATTTAACAGCTTTGGAACATCTCCAATTAGGTTGACCATGTCAGACAGATTTACGGGCAAACAACTTTTTGCTTTTGTTTTGTTTTTTTTGTTTTTTGTTTTTTTTTTTTTTTTTTTTTGTGATGAATAAACCTCCCAGAGACAGAAGGGAATAATATTAGAAAAGGAAAAAAAGATATAGATCTGTTTAATCAAAACTGTAAAATATATATATATATATATATTAATTATATGACTAATTTTTTAATTTGGATGATATGCGAAAAAGTGCAGTCAATAGAACATGAAATTTGTTACAACCTTGATTGTATATGAATCATTAATATTTATTATTTTCACTATTCTTACGTGTTATACTATAAAAAAAAATTAACAGAAAAAATAATTAATAAACGATAACCACTTATGTGGTGGTAGTTGCCAAAGATACTAGTTTTTTGGGTACCCTAAGTTTAACTCTTAATTGCCACCATTGACTCCTAAGAAATTAACTCCCAACCACAAACCTTAGCCATTAAATTTTTAACCAAAATTAAAACCAACTATTTTATCGGTATATATATGCAACCCTAAAATCTCCATAAAATTCCAAGCCTCCGACCTTCTCATCGTCAAACGTTATTGTTTCCAAAGCCTAACCAGCTCTTTTCCATTAAATTGGTCTGTGCTTTGGGTGTATAATATACCATTCACAAAGCCACACTAATTGATCAAATTATTACAAGGACTGGTCAAGCAAAAAATGGTGTCAAGAAAAATGGCCTTGGTGACATTCCTTCTCGGGACAATGGTGCTGTTCGCATCGATGGAAGTCGGAGAATCCATCCGGTACCGCCTTATGGAGCCGTGTTTCGGCGCCTGCACCAACAAGTGCATGGCTGCGGGAGCAAATCCTTGGAGCTGCAGGGAACAATGCCAACCTTTGTGCTCAAAAATCGACTGCTTCTTTTGTTGGAATCGTTATATTAACAAAATTCAAGGCAAGTCGCACCATTGATACCATACATATCAAATAATTCACAATTGAGAATCTGCCCAATTGTATATCTGTCTACATATGATTTGAACAGAAGTTCAAAAGGTTGTTTTTAATTGCTTGTTCCCGTAATTGAATTTGTAAGTCTCATTTAGTATTACAAATAAGAAAAGAAAAATCATGATCATGTTATTTTTTTAATCCATCTATGGGTGAGTACTTTTTTCTATTATTTTTTCTATCATCCAAAAGGCACCTCTTGATTACTTCATGCAAACTATTTGGCAATTGCGTTGATATAATTTTTGTGACAAATATAATATTAATTAATTTCTGTGTCGACGTCGCTTTTAGATTATTTTACTAAATATTCTTACATTTAAGAATTTTTTATCAAAACCAAACACAAGGCTCAAAAGCGGGCCCATGTATGGTATCACCCGCTCATATAACGTAAAAATGCAGGAGATTAAGTCTATAGATCATGTTCCTGCAAGTGCCAAAGTATATGAGTTATAAACAATCTTATGTTGGAGAATTTGTGTGTAGAAACAAGAAATAAAAGTGAGACAATCTAGAAATAAAGTACGAGTTTAAGATGTATCAAAATATTTTTCTTGCAGTTTTATTTGCCCTCGTTTCAAAATTGGCTAATGGGTAAATTATCTTTTAGATACAACAAACCCAAAACATTATGCCTAGCAACAATATGGTGTTCAAGAATAAGATATGAAATTTAAAATTTTCTAGAGATTTAATAAAACACACGGGTGCCATCATGAACGCACCAAAAATTGTAATATATGCAACCTTTCACGCAAAGGTATCATTTCGTAGAACAATACAACTATTACAACAGTTATATCTGTTTATAATAGATATATAGGTTTGTATGAAAGCATACAACCAAACAACACGTCGGTTTAAAACAATTCAAATCAACATTTTTTTGAGCTGGTGCCATAGCGCTGACTTTCCAACACTACAATGCCACTCTCTGCCTGCCACCACCGCGGCACCAACTTTCAGGTATTGTAGTGCTAGCTGGCGCTCCAACACCACTATTTGGTGCACCTGCTCTCCATCCTAGAAGATATTCTAGTGCTACGGCTTCACAAAACTAGTGTCACGACACTAAAAACTAATTCTAAACACTTTAAAATAACATAGTTTTCCTTATTTTCATATGTATCTTTGACTCGAAACAAATTGCGACGCATATTACAATCTCTTTAACAATCCCCGCTAGATTGTTCTATTTCTTCATATTTAATAACAATGAATTGATACATACAAAGAGGTACCTTTTGATTTTAACCTTTAATTAGCGAGTATATCTCAAAGTACTCACAATACAATAGTGTGCTAAATATTAAGCCTTGTCTTTTAAAAAAAACACTGGAAATATATCACCTATGAGTTATTCAAGATTTCAAATTATATTCTAATTATTTAGCAATTTCGTGCCTTATGCTCTGTCTTGGTTTCATGAACATTTACAAGACTAAATCACAATCTTGTTAGAAACAGCACCATTTCTTATGTTCACTTAGGTAAGTTTCAATTCAAGTCTCTACCTACTTGAGACTTGTACTTCATCAAGAGTATATACTTAACCTCAACACATAACCTTTTGCACTAAATATCTTGGATGGGACAACTGAATTTTTGGATCCAAACCAATCACTTGTTAGTGACTTGTTCTTATACATTTAACTATGAAATAGTGATACAACTATTACGTAATTGGGTTGCTATCACTGGTGATTCTTTTAAAGAAAGGATTCAATTTCATTTCACTAGAAGTGTACTTGACTAAGTATCTCAAAAGATCTTTTATTAAGGAGTCTACTAGGTTCTTATTTGTCCTAGCATAAACAACATTAATAACACTATTTGTTATTAGATGTTTCACACACTCATGTCTCAAGCTAATATGACTAGACTTTCCTTTATACACTTTATTATAAACTCTAGACAATGTAGCTTCACTATCAAAGTACAAAGAAATCGATGGCATTGGTCGTGGCTATAGCTCAATATCAAACAACAAATTAATTATCAGCCGTTTTGCTTTTTTCCCTACAACAACAAGTACTATAAACTCAAACTTCATTGTTAAGTGAGTTATGAACATTTGTTTCTTAGAAGTCCAAGAAATGGCTACACTTGTAATTGTAAAAAACCAACCGGATTTAGATTTACTATCATCTGCACTGGTTATTCAACTAGCATTCGAGTACCCTTCTAGTACCATGGGATAATCATTACAAAACAAACCTAAATTAATAGTCCTTTTGAGATATCCAAACATCCTACCAATTGTATTCCAATGTTACATACTAGGGTTACTCGTTAATCTTGGCATGTTGTACACAGCAAAAGCAATATCTAGCCTTGTGCAATGCATTGTGTATATTAAGCTATCAATCACATAAACATACTCTTTTGTGCTATTGCTCTGCCAAAAGTTTCTAATAATTTAATACTAGAATCAAGTATGGTATTCGCCTATTTAACTTTCAAATGATTGAGTTTAAAAGGCATTATCTCAATGTAATGAGATTAACACAATGAGTAACCCCCACTATGCTTCCTCACTTTCATACCTAAAATAGTATCTACTTTACTAAGATCTTTCATCTTAAATTGTGAAATTATATACTTCTTAGTATCATTTACCCCTAGCATCTTCGTTCTAAAGATAAGCAATTCATCAACATACAAATAAATAATCACACTAAATTCATTTGTAAATCTAGAATAAACACTTATCCGCATTGTTGTGTTTAAAACTATGAGATAAAATAATAGAATCAAATTTCTCATGCCACTCTTTTGGTGCTTACTTTAAACCCTAAAGCAACTTGAATAACTTACATACCTTCTTTTTATTTCTAGGCAATACAAGCCCCTTGGGTGTATTATATAGATTTTCTCATCAAGATCATCATTAAGAAAAGCTATCTTTACATCCATTTAGTGCACATATAAATTATATATCAAAGTAGTTGCAACTAGCACTCTAATAGATGTTAATCTAGCAACCAGTGCATATGTATTGAAGTAGTCAATTCCATATTTCTGTTTGAACGGTTATCAATCTAGTCTTAAAAGTTTGCATATACATATTCGCCTTTTACTTTCTTCTAAATACCTACTTGTTACTTATCAGTTTCAATCCTTAGGGCAGAACAATTGAGACCCATGTTTGATTTGACATTATTGAATCTATTTCATAATTTATAGCGTCTCTCTAAAAAGTGGCATCTCTAGATGAAATTACTTCAATAAATGTCTTTGGATCTTGCTCAACATTTAGCAACAATAGTATTTATTTAGTAGACTATTTCTATCTCCTTTAACTAAAAAACCTAAAACTTGAGATGAAATAAAACCTAAAGCTAAACCCTTTTCTTTCCTTTTACGTTGACTTCTCCTTAGTTCGAAAAATGTCATAGAATCTTTAGTTTTGTTACTAGTGGAGGTACAAGATGCTCAGTAACATGGTTAGTCAATATTACATTCCAATTCACTGGTAGAATCAATACTAAATTTATTTCAATAAATTCATCTATTGATTCCATAATTATATTAGAATATAAGTTCAACAACCTATATGCCTTGAAAGTTTTAGCATGCCCTACACACACTTGATACCTTTTACACCTAATTTTGATGATTTAAGATCATGCCCCCCTTAGAAGGCTAAATAGCTCCACACACTTAAATTCATCGAGTTTGGTTTTCTGACTTTCCATATTTCAAATGGAGAAACATGTGTTTTCATAGAAGTAATCCAATAATGAACGTATGATGACATCTTAAAAGTGTACATTTTTTAAGGCTAAAATTATTTTTTTATGCTTTGATCTCTTATTAAATCCTCTAATTAATAACATTTTTGTGTTAATTGGTCTTTTTGTGTCTTAGTGTAAAAATATGTCTACAAATGTCTTTTTAGTGTGTTTTTATGTATATAATATTTTTGGTAATTTTTAGAATCTTTTCCGTGTGTTTTAATAATTAATTATTTTGTAAATAATTAAAAACCATAAAAATAATATATGGTAATTTTATTTTAAGCCTTAAAGTATTTATAAATGAGTTTTTAGTTTGTAAATATTTTTATTATATTTTTATTAATTTCTAAAAATATTCTTGAGTATTAAATAATAGATCTATTAAGCTTTGTTAATTTTAAAAGTTTTTATTTATTTTTAGTATGTTTTGTATGTTTAATTATAAAATAAATATTTTTAAAATTATTGTAAATATTTTGTTTGTAAAATAATTAATTTTAATGTGTTTATTAATTTTATATTTAAAATTTGGAATAAACATGGAACAAAACGGTGTAAAAAGAGAGCAAAAAAGTCCTTAAATGCACAAAAACTAAAAATAAGAATAAAAATACTGACCCGTGGAAGCTTCAAAATGTGCCTTGTATGTACATCTATTTGCCGCACTGCACTGGATTACGCTGCTTATCTTCCACCTTCAAGACACTGGATCAACGTGAAAGAAAGAAAAAAATAATAAATAAAAAAGTATCAATGAGTTCGATTGACTCACTTGGGAGGCGGCAGAGTTAAAAAAAATAATAAAAAAAGGTCCAGGTTTTCGCAATCCGACTAGATTGCAACAAGATTTAAATACTCAACCCTTTAATCTTCATTCTTAACCCCTCTTCAACTGAGCTTCTCAGCTCAGCTTTTCTTTTTCTCACCCCAAGGAGGAGAGACTCCTTTCTCCTCGAACCACACTTTAATATTTAAAAATAATGCTTAAATTAGTATAAAAAATTTAGTGAGATAAAAAGATGATCTTATATGCATAGTATTTTAATATAGATTTTAAACTTTATATTTGATTTTTAATATTCATATTTTTTTTAGAATAAATTATATTTATCAAGCTTTTAATAATTATTGTTAGTGTTGTTATGCTATCTATTTTAACATAAAGTCAATCATACTTTGTTTATATAATTTAATTGTATTACATAATTAGTATTAATAATAATGAAATTATGCTTAATTTTATGAATTGTCTTTCACTACAATATGACTTCTTATGTTGTCAATTTTAGATATATCATAAGATGAGGTTTTGTTAGAATTAATGCAAGAATTTATTCTATTTATATAATAATTTTCATTAGTTATTTTCTTTTTTATCTTAAAATTATGTTAACTATAATTGCAGTAACAACAGTTGTAGTTTTCATAATTAGTGCACAAAATTACTAGTGAGAGGTAATTATTTTGTTACTTTTTATAGAAAAAACTTTATTTGTCTTGATTTCATATGAGAACCATTGGTCTTTCCTTATAAACTGTATACGACAAGAACAAATTCTTGTCGTTGTAAATTTGAACGGTAGCATTAGAATCGAGCCACCAATCAATAGACTTTGTAGTTGCAATAATTTTGAGTTGGGTGATCATACCAATTTGCATTTCCAAGACCATCGTGCAAATTTCTTTGGATTTCTCTTCCATGACCTTGGCCTTGTTAGAGTTAATTTCTTCATTCTTCTTCTTGTACATGCAACAAGTTTGATGATGGCCTTTCTTTTTACAAAAGAAAAAACTTCCAAAAAACTTTTTATGGCCGTTCCTGGACTTCTTGAACTTCTTGTCATTATTGACTTTAAAGTTCTTCTGAAGCTTACTTGCTTCAGTGACATTAACCATTTAAGATTTTCCCCTTGGGATTTCGAAGTCTAGTCTCCTCTTATATCCTCAAATGTTTTTGAAATTCCTCTAAAATTATGTCTTCTCTTCTGTGGAGAAGTTTCTTTCTATAACATTCTAACTTTGGGGGTACTTCAATAATGATAGCCTCCCCATTTAGAACGATTCAGAAAATTCTATTTTTAATTCATGAAGCTTTGTAACATGAACTTGTAACTCATGTATTTAATCAAGAACAAACTTAGAATGAATAATAGAAAATTCCAAATATTTCTTGTTAGGACTTTGTATGTACCTTTCTTTTCGGTCTTATATTTATACTCAAGTGTATTTCAAATCTCCACCGATGATTGCATTAATTTGTAAAGATCACGAAGCCTATCCTAAAGCATGTTGACAATGTGCTGGAGGCACATCACTTCACCATCTTCACACTTCTTCCTTATGGCCTTGTCTTCATCAAAATCATCATCCTTTGGCTCTAGAAGAAGCTCCAACTTTAGATCTAAAAGATAGGTGATCTTGAGAACAGTGAGAAGGAAAAATAATTTTCCTTTCTACCAAGTGAAATTGGTTCCATCGAACCGATCAAATTGAACATTTGGATTGAGGAAAAAAGCCATATTTTTCTCAACCTCCATTGCAGAACTAAAACCTTAAGATTGTTGGAGAATTTGTAGGTAGAAACAAGAAAAGGAAGCAAGAAAATCTAGAAACAAGGAACAAGTTTGAGGTATATAGAAATAATTTCCTTAAACTTTTTTCTGCCCCCACAATAAAGTTTGTTAACGAGTTTTAATGATAAATTACCCTCAAGATATAACAAATCTGAAATATTATATCTAGCAATAATATGATGTTCAAGAACAAGACATGAAACTTGAAAATTTCTAGAGATTTAATAAAAGACAAAGGTGTCATTTCATAAACAGATACAACCATTGTAATTCATAAAACCTTGCACCTAAAGTTATCTTTTTATAAAACAACACAATTGTGATAACAGATATTTCTGTTTGTAACAGGTATACGATTTTATGAAAGCACACAACCAAACAACATAATCGTGTGAAACAATTCAAATGACACTAATTAAATTAGCATCTCTTCGAGTTGGCGCTGCTGCAGCGTAGGAAAGGCACTGCACCTCTCTGCCCGCCAGTGTCATGGTGCCAAGTTTCGTGCTGCAGCATTGACTGGCGCTCCAATGCCATTTTTTGGCTCACCAATGATTGCTTTATATCCCGAAAGAGATTCCAGCATTGCAGCGCTAAACACTGATTCTAAACACTATAAAATAACATATTTTTCTTATTTTCATATGTTTCATTGACTCCAAAAAAAATTAAGAAATATATTACGATCTACCCCTTTAGAATATATTTAAATAGATAAAAAAATAATATAAATATATATAGGTATATATATATATAATGCTCTAAACATTAACTCTAATTAATCATTACTTTTTGGTACCAATTTATTTGGCATATAAATTTTCATTTTTTAATGGTGGGTATATATATATATATATGTAAAAGACTATCGGGTGTTACTTCCATCTAGGGGTGGCAAAACGAGTTAGCGGGTCGAGTTCGTGTTGGGTTGGAGTTAATTTTTACAAAAATAGGTCGATACTAACCCGACCCATGACACGAACGGGTTGAGATTTCTCAACTTGAACACGACCCGTTTTGATACGAGTTGACACAAACACGACCCGTGTCAACCCATTTCTTATACATAGTGTCAAAAAATACGACCCGTGACCTATTTTTGACCCGTTTTTGACACGTAACCCGATTGTAACCCGCAATCCGGATGTGACCCGCCTACATTAATATATATAATATTAAAAAAAATAAAATTAGAAGAGTTTTATACCACTTCAACAAAAAAGATGAGTGATAAGAGAAGCATAGTTTGATCTTTTAAGGGCTTATATTATATATATGAAATAATATTAATTTTTTAAAATTTAATTAATTAAATACGGGTCAGAAACGGGTCATTTTCGTATCAGATGGGTTGACCCGAACACGCCCCGTTTTTTGACGGGCCAGTTTCGGGTCGACACTAAAATGACCCGTGGTCAAATTTTCCGACACTAACCCACGAAAAATCGTGTCGGATTCGTGTCGTGTCGTTGTGTCGCAACCCGTATTGCCGGCCCTACGTACATCCATTATGTTACACCCATTTTATTTCGGCCGTTCAAGTGGGAACGGATGGACTGGATTAGTTGTAGGGTAACAAAGCTAACATGTTACCTGGTTTGCCTTTAACCGGTTAATCCACAATTAACAAAGGGGCAAAAAAAACGACGGGCCATTTTTGAAACTATGCACAAATTTTTGGGAACTCCAAGCAGAAAAGCACACATACCCTATTTTATATTGTATAATACAGCCTATATACGAAACAGCTTTTGATATATTTCACATCATGAAAAGTTAAATCTTTAATGTATGACGATTTGTGATAAACATCACTCAAATAGTTCCCGATTTGTTGTAATTAGACCAATATACTTCGAACTATATAATATTGACATAAACAAACCTATTATAATTTATCTACAATATAGCTAGCTTTTGTATTCAAGTTATATTAATAACTTTGCATGTTAATATTTCTATAGTCCGAAATATATATTTTACAACGTACAGAAATATTATATACACTTTAATGGTAGATAATTGTTGGAATTTTTGGATTGTCTATAGTAGTGCATGATCCAATAATCAACGTACTTGGATTTTTTTTGAACTAATATCTAAAGAGGAAAAAAATCAATTTAAAATATTATGGGAACTAATTGAAAGAATAAAGAAACTTACTCTCAAACTAATTAATTGGGTGATATTGTTTATGTCTAGAAACTTCTTCGGTATAGTTAATCATACGTGATTATAAATATAGAGACCATCAGGGCAAAATGGATATTAGATGAAATCATTGAAGGGCTCTCTCTCTCCCTCCCTCCTTAATCTTCCATAGGACTCTTTAGTTGTGGATTTTCATGATTGTTCAAATGTCACTTTTGTAACAACCACACACACCATGAGCAATCAAAGATATGACTATGATCGTGCTCATGGAGTATTGTGGGACTATCTTCGACGAATCCTAAAGTGATGTAGATCGTTGATCAGATCTAGAACTAACAAAATCCACTTCCATATGTCAGTTGTTTTTCTTCAATAATATAAATATATATATATATATATATATATATTTTGTAAACACTTGATTGCTTGCACTCTTAAAATACCAATTATATGAATGTTGAATCCAATGCCATTGCCTCAAAGAAGTTACTAGTGTTAAACCTGCACCGTTATATTTGTAAAAAAAAAAAAAGAAAGAAAATTAATATTTTGTACTCTACAAGAGAAAATAAGAGTCCGTTTAGTTCATAGATTTGAATAAAAGTTTTGAATGAAAATTTAAATTTTTATAAGAGAGAATACTGTAGCAAAATGATTTAAATCACGAACTAAACGCACCCTAAATAGATGAGAGACTTATAAGAAACAACTTTTTTTTTTTGTTGCGTAAGAAACAATTTATTTAAGCGTAGATATATACTTAAAAACCAATGATTTAGTGGACTGCAAGGAGAAAGTGAACTTAGGGGGTGTTTGGCAAAGTGGTGGGAACTGTAGTTTTCACCACAAAATCAGTTATAAACAGTAAAAAGCTCTCACATGCTACAGTAACAATAAAAAAATTACTACAATGTAAAGTTCTCATATGCTACAGTAAAAATGGTTCTCACCACTGGTTCCCACCACCTTCCAAACACTCTATAGAATTTCAATCCAACTAAGCAAAAAGCGACTGCTTTATAGGAGTGAGTCTCTTTTTAAAGAAAAATTGAGTCCGCTTTTATGTACTTTCTTGCATTAATTTTGGAAAAATATGCAAAATCTACAAAACTTGGTGTGGATAATAGTCTGAAGTAGAACGCTCGAGCATTTTTCATACTCTAATCTCTATTATGGATTTTTTTAATGGTCATCACGTTACATTAAAATAAGAAAATGAAGACGTAACTTACATTAAATTTGATGGAAATTTTGATATTAGTTTTGGAAAGTTATAAGTAGGCATGTCATAAAAAAAAAAAACAATTTGTCACAACTGTTATAAAAAAGAGTACATTGCTTGAAAAAATAAAATAGCAATTGTTTACTACTTTTTTAACAAAAAAATAAAACAAAATAGAAAAAAATTTGCAAAACGTTTAAAAAAACCAAAAACAAAATTATTCTAGAAAAAAAAAAGATTAAAAAAAAAGAAACCCCAACACCCCCCCAACTCCCTTCGGCGCCGACCACCCCGTCGCACCCTGCCCACCACCGTCACCTAGATTCTACGGGTCCACCACCATCGCCCAGAGCTCTCTTCTTCTTCTTCTTCTTCTTCTTCTTCTTCTTCCACCATCCACCGTCGTCGCCCACCAACGCCTTTCGTCCTTGCCCCACCCCACCTCACGAGCCCAACTGCCCAGCTTCTCCTCCTTCTCTTCTCGAACCCGCTGCCGCCAGCGGTTTTGTGCCACCTCCCCCCTCTTCTTCTCTCACTCAAACCTCACTGCCCAACCCATTGTCGCCCTAGATCCCACCTTTTCCGGTGCAACCCAACCCATCGTGACGGACTTCGCCGCCAGAGGTTTTGTGCCACCTCGTAATGGATTTGTGGCCACATCGAATCTGGCATAATCTCTAGTGGGTTTGGAGCGAGCAGCGATAAGTTTAGAATGACGGCCATGGCGACCGATCTGGCGTCATCTTCGACCGCGGCCCTCGAAATTCAGGTTTTTTTCCTCATATTTTTTGTCTGACTTTGTTGTCAATTCTTTTCCTTGTATAAAGGCTTGAATCATTTGTTTGGTGTGCATTTGAGAGATGAGAAAGGAGATGAAGTTCTGGGTTTTCTTAATCGGTATGGATTTTTTTTAATTTTTTGGGGTATGAAAAAAAACTGGATTACTTATATGAGAAAAAAAAAAATTTGTTTTCTTTAATTTCTATGAAATGGGTTCCATGTCACTAATAATTGATTTCGTTAATTAAATTGAAGTGTGGATCTTTGAATTCAGGGAGAAATTTGGTAGGAATTGAATTGAATTTTCAGACGATGTTGAGGTACCAACGATCACGATGGCAATCACTGTTAAAACTGCTTCAAGTTTGTGACTTGTTTACTGGTGGGGTTTTATGGGTTTGTGGGTGGTTGGTCGAAGATGGCGTTGCAGATGGTTGGTTGGAGTTAAATTTGTAGATGAGGCCTTGGCAGTGAATTGATATTTCGTTTGTTAGTTTTTGAATTTTAAAATAATTATTTTAGATTTTTAGGGTCATTTTAGTCTTTTAGTAGTAGATTAAGGTCATGTGCTTTTGCACATAACACAAATATGTGAAAAATTAAACATTTTACTATTAAATCAGTCCTTTTATATCTTTTTTATGAGTTCGGGTCAATGAAGCTAAAAAAAAGGACCAATAAGTCATCTTTTAACCATGTGTTTGGCAAAGGGATAGAAACTATAATTTTCACCACAAACTTAATTATAAACAGTATAAAGCTTTTATATACTACAATAACAATAAAAAACATTGCTACAGTGTAAAGCTCTCACATGCTACAGTAAAAGTGGTTCTCACTACTGGTTCCCACAACCTTCCAAACACCCCATAAATAGTTTAGGCACCTGTTGAGCAATTTACTTTATAAAAAATAGAGAATTTGTGCAAGATAACAAATTATTTCATTGTATTTTGGGTCCTATGCGTTACATTAGAACTACTATGTTGAACATAGTCAATTCAATCATGTTAGACATACACTACATGTTTATTACTCTCTAAAATTAAATCTATTTTTTTTTTCATTGACCATGAAAAAAAAAACCCATAAAGTTATGTTGGATTTCGGCAAGTCTTACGTTTTTCTTACAAAAGTTACGTTGTTTTCAGTTCTTCGTTTTCCAACCGTATATGAAGATTACAGAAGAGACCTTGACTTTGATATATATTTACCTAATTGTCCAGTCAAGTCATTCTTTACACCTGCTATACCCGGTTAACAACAGACTCTATTGAGTTTAGGCAAGCATAACAACTCCACAAGGATTACTTTACTCCTTAAATAAACTTGCATTAACTTAAAAAAAAAAAAAACTAATATTTAGTGCCTA
This sequence comes from Artocarpus hirsutus, assembly GCA_946598075.1. NCBI lineage: Eukaryota > Viridiplantae > Streptophyta > Magnoliopsida > Rosales > Moraceae > Artocarpus > Artocarpus hirsutus. The sequence continues at coordinate 25,730 of CAMOHE010050133.1, forward strand.
AAAATTTGCCAAATTGGGGGTGAAAATTCCACCCGGTGGATGGAAGTGTTTTCCGAAGATTGTCGCGTGAACAAATATTAACCACGAGATTACAACTTTTAGTGAAAAAATGATAACTCACCGCCGTTAAATTAAAGTTTGTAGAAACGCTCAGGAGGTTTTACAAATGGTCAAGTACGTAGCAAATGTTTGGCCAAGTAGAAAAGGAGCTAGAGCAAAATGGCCTTGCCTGTTGTGTTCACCGGGATGATGGATCTAAGGGATGTCGTAGACGATACGCCGGCACCACCTCTGCAAGCACTGCCACACAAAATACTACGAGAGGTGCATGTCATGGCTGGTGGAGGAACCCTGTCTTAGAAACATATTTCTACTAATAAAATAGCACGAATTTTTCATCCTCTAAAAAACTTAAAAGAAAGAGAAAAGAATAAAAATCAATAGTTTTCCCCTAAAGCGGTACTCATCCTAAATTTTTCTGAGTCTATTAGCTTCATCCTAAAATATCTTACTGTAAATTTAAAAATAATAATAATAATAATAAAAAATTAGAAAGAAAGGAAGAAATGGGCTATATATAGAGACGTGTGAGGGCATGTTGTAAATCTTTGAGGGCTTGTTTGGCATACCGTATTATATTGTATTACATTATATTTTTATATATAATACAATACAATACAATACAATACCGTGTAGTAAACATAAGCACATAAAATAATATATGTTTTTCTTGGGGGGAAAATTTTAGAAAAAGGGTTAAAGAAAATTTGAAATTAAGTAAATAACCTCTTTTTTTGTATTAAAAAAAGGTTTTTTTCTGAGTATCAAAACTGTCTCAGTTTTTTCAGAGAAAATAGAAAAAGGATTGTATTGAAGAGAGGAACCTAACCAGGGTGGAAACAAAAAAAATTAAAACTCTTTTTATGCTCAAAAAGTTAGTTTTTTTATGCCAAAAAAAAAAAAAGAGATCATTTGCCAAAAAAAATTTTTTGGCAGGGCTACTTATCAAAACACCCCGTTTTTGGGTTTACGGTTGTGGGGATGAGTTAGGTATCCTCAAGTCCTCCAAAGACAAATCCACAACATGATAGTATACAGGCGAAGCCCACTATTAATTAAAAAATCCACTTTTTATTTTTGAAAGCTTTTGAGTAGAGATGTGACTGGGGTCTCGCCCAGTGTCCATTGTATTCATAACATTTAATAGCATGTTTACTTACCAATTACCCCTATTGGAAATGGGAGTCAATTATTTGTTTACTTGCTCTTTCTTATTGTGAAAAGGGGGGTGGAATTCCTTTCATAAAAAAAAGACAGAAATTGGAGTGGAATTGTCGGTTCCACATAAATTTAAAATTGAAGAATGGGCGTGACAATCTCATGCCTTCATTTTGGACTCCCAAACCTTATAGGAATATTGAATTACTATCTTACCCCTACTTTTCAAATAAAATTAGATTAAAAAACCTGAAAAAGCATAATTACAACTTATATTTACTATTTTGATCACCAATATTATTAAAGTAATTATTTGTCAACTTTAGGACTATAATAAATATGTAATTTATTTTTTATAAAAATAAATACTATATTATTGAATTACTATCGTATTTATTTTATTCAAATTTTGACAAATCATTCATATTTTTTAAATAATTCACTACTTGTATTTAGTATTCTAATATTGTATAATTATTTTTATTATGATTAACATGTATAATCTATAATTTAATCTTTAAATTAAAAATATAAAATTTACTTAAAGGGTATATATAAGCAATTTTACAATAGTTAAGTTACTTAGAGTGTATTTAGAGTAACCAATTCTGAATCTTGTAACTAAATAAATAACTCATTTCCGATTACAATTCTTTTAGAATCTAACCTAATCTAAATCCTATCCACTCTGATTATACATAAGTAAGCATACCGTTAGCCTTAGGTATGCTTTGTTGCGTATCGTGCTCGACCTGCCAAAACTATATGTCGTGTGCTTGTGCCAATCCAAGACTCAAAAGTTTGGGCACAATCACATTATGTGTCTCGTATTATGCTCTTGCCTATATCGAACCCGACACAATAAGCTCACTGATCCCTTGAGTTATTTTTATAGACTCTTTTCAATATTGAAAATTTTGTTCTATTACAACACTACTTTAAATTAGATGGTAAAAAAAATTCAAAGTAAAATATAATAAATGTTAGTGTAAGACATCTATGTATGTCTATTTGATTTTACTAAATCTATGAAATGTTAATATGTAAGAAAACATTTACTACATTTTTCAACCTAAGATTTGTGCTCCTCGTGCTCAGAGTGATGTATCGTTCTTAAACGGTGTTATTTTTCCTGTCGTGTTGGCCACGTGTCAAAATATGATACGCACATGGCCCTCCTCTCTTGTGTCGTGCTAGATCTATAGTGTGATAACCTCGTGTCAAATGCCATATGGAGCCCAAAAAATTTGGTCATATTCTTGTGAGATGGCCCTTTCCCTCTTTTGCTGTGCATGACCGTTTCGACTCAATTGACTAGCCAAAATTACCATTAAACTGTGTATATAACCATGACTTCTCTAATTTTAAATATATAAATTTTTTGGGTTTCTGAGAAAAATATTTACTGAAACATAATTCTGGTTCTTATAACTTTTTCTTAATAAACATGTTGATTAGATTATTTTCGTGACCACGCTTGAAATTTATTGTGTATTGTGAGGATCCTTTTTAAAACCACATTGATCTCTACCTATCATTCTCCTAACTGACATATTTTTTTTTAAGTTAAATGAATATTGCAAAAGAAATATCAATATTCAATTCGAAAGGAGTCTACTTTTTTTTCTTATGGAATTCAAAATTCAATAAATATCATAAATGGCGTGTCATGGATTTATGATTCGAAATTTACTTGAGCATAACAAATCAAATGTTAAATAGAGAAGATAAAAGACAAAATATCTCTTAAAAATAAAAAGATAAAAGGAAAAATATATTCAACGGGGGCCTAGGGAAAAAGGGATAATAAATGAGGTACAAAAAGGGAGAGGAAAAAGAAAAACATAAGAGTCATTGGTATTGTTTTTAAAATAGATGAAAATATTTTTATTTTAAAAAATAAGAATTTTTTAAAAATTGTGTTAAGAGTAATTTTAAAATTTTTATATCAAAAAATGTGTAAAAATATTTTTAAAAATTTTGAGAATAAAACCAAACAAGAGCATAAGATCAAAAGATATAGTAAGAATTTTAAACCAGTATAAAATTTGCTGGGTGGATTACCATTTTCTTTGAAACAAAAAGGGGAATAATTATTCATTTGTTCAAAGAAAAAAAAAACAGTAATCTCCATTTCCGTAAAAAGCACAAAGAAACCTTTAACTAGTAATCAATTTGCGTTGAAACAAACGATTAGGACACTTTTTTTCTTTGTTCTGATTATGCTCTTTTACTCTTGTATATTAGACAACATATCATCATAATGGAGGTTTGGACCTATATTAACGTCAATAATGCATATCAAACAGTTAAAGTGTGTTAAACAACGTAGCTAAGGTAGAAAGTTATAAGAATTTTGTTATAATATGAGAGAGCTTTTTATACGGTATTTTTTAGACCACGTTAGCAAATACTCTCTAATTCAAATAATAAAAAATAAATAAATAAAGACTTTATCACACCTCACATTTGATGAACCTGTCACCAACCCAAGCGACCACAATTAATACTAGTCTGCCAAATAGGACCGTTGAGTTACTAAGACTACACCACGTGCAAATTTAACACAAGAGGGACAGAAAAAACATTCAACGGCTAAAAAAAATAAAAACGTTACATGAAATAGCCTGTGAAATTCACACGCTATGTTCCCTTCTTTGCAACGGTATTCTTGGCCAAAGCCAGCTAATTAAGCTTAATTCCATTATATATATATATATATATATAGTGAATGGAATTATATATATTGTCTCCATTTTGCATTACCCTCAGCTGGGGCATTGCTTTTAGGTCACTTTCTTCCTCCTTAACATAACATAGAAGTATACTCTCTATAAACAATAATACATATATACACCCAATATATATCCCATCTTCTTCTTATATTGCTTAAAATATATTATATATCCCATATGGCGTTTCAGAGGTTTCTGTTGTTGGTTTCATTAGTACTATTTTCTTCTGGCTTTCCATTCTCTTCTCAAGCTTACAAATTCTACGTTGGTGGAAAAGATGGCTGGGTTTTGAACCCTTCTGAGAACTTCAATAACTGGGCTGCGAGAAACAGATTCCAAGTCAATGACACCCTCTGTAAGTACTTATAATCTTTCATATGTACATAAACATATACATATATATATATATACACACATACATAAAATCTGCTGAACTAATATTTCAAGGCTGTACAGAAAAGGAAAATTGTATTTTTGTTGTCCCTAAAAAACCTTTTTGATTTCAACATAAAAATTATTATCCGACTCGCCAGATTAAATCTGCAAACATTATTATATTATACCAGTTAAGAGAATTATTTTGTTTATTATTATTATATTTTGCTTTATTTTCACATTTTTGGCTGATTTTAATTTTTTTTTTTTCTGGGGGTAAGATTTCAAGTATAAGAAAGGGTCGGACTCAGTGTTGGTGGTGAACAAAAACGACTACAACAACTGCAACACCAAAAACCCTATTCAGAAACTGGGAGATGGAAATTCCGAGTTCAAGTTTGACGGTTCTGGCCCTTTCTTCTTCATCAGTGGCAACGAAGGAAGCTGTGAGAAAGGACAGAAGCTCCTCGTCGTTGTTTTGGCCGTCAGACAGAAAGCAAATACTCCTCCGGCGACGTCTCCTGCCGCCGGAGCTCATCCTCCGGTGACTTCTCCAGTACCATCGCAATCCCCTCCAAGCTCTCCATCTTCATCCCCGTCTCCGTCATCGTCGAAGACTCCATCCGGAGCTCCGATTCAACCTCCGATCGGTTCTCCGGCGACGTTTCCGTCACCGTCGTCCAGTGCTCCGGCCAAATCACCGGTTTCAGGTCCGTCGGCATCGTCCCCGCCACCCACTTATCCACCGAGCGGATCACCGTTGCAAGCTCCGTCGGCGTCTGCACCATCACCGCCCTCCAATTCTCCGAGCGGATCACCAGTGCAAGCTCCGTCGGCATATTTGCCGTCGCCGCTAGCCAGTTCTCCGGCCAAATCACCGGTTTCAGGTCCGTCGCCATCGTCCTTGCCCCCCACCAATTCACCGAGCGGATCACCGGTGCAAGCTCCGTCGGCATCTTCACCATCACCGTCCGCTAATTCTCCTAGCGTTTCACCGGTGCAAGCTCCAACGGCATATTCGCCGTCACCGTTTGCCACTTCTCCGGCGATCTCGCCGGTTTCATCTGCACCGGCCTTTTCGCCTTCTCCGACTACCGGGACACCTCCTCCAGCCTTATCTCCAGAGTCATCTTCGGCAACATCTCCGCCCGCGCAGCCGCCGGGATCTCAGAACCAGGAGTCAAAGGCAAATGCCGTGACTCTATCACCGTTGATCATGACTTCTTCCCTTGCAGCTTTAGTCACTTTGGTCCTCTTTTGGACTAAATTTGTCTAAAGAAGTAAGGACGGGGTCTTTTCATGAGTGAATATTATCATTTCCCTAATGGAGTTTTTATGAGTGAATTTACATTGGGTTTATGGTTTTTTTTTCCTTTGTTTCCCCTTTTTTTTAATTTTTAAATTAATTCGTTTTTAGATCATTGATGCATCATGCATATGTCAGTTGTGATTCTCTGAATTATTTCTTACCTTGTCTTTGTCACAAATACATAAATATTTTATGTACTCATATGTGTAATTTCTCTTTTGAACAATATATGCGTCTTACATATATGTGTACATATGTTACATGTGTACATGTACATATGTTAGACACATTTAACATGTATACACCCATATTATAAATATTTCTCATCTTATGTATATAATATATACATATTATATATTATGATGCTTTATATAATATGTATAAATATTATAAATATTTCTAATCTTATGGCTTTTATCTCTTCATGATGCTTTTTCTGGTAGATGAAACGCCAGTGCTATCTTTCATTTCTGGAAGGATACGCATTATGTTTTAGTTAGTAGTTGGATTAATTAGAAAAACTCCCTCGACTATAACCGTTATAAAACTATACGCTTAAACTTAAAAAATGTAACATGTGTTCTAGCTTAACGATCAAATATTAATTAAAAAATCTCATTTTCTCAGAATTTTTTATAAAAATTTACGTATATTTAAGATTTGATGTATAATATAATAGTATTTTTATAATTCTATTATGTCTAAAATTAATTTAAATTTGAAAAGTTGATATTATTTACAATTTTAATTGTTAAAAATTTAATCTAAAAAACCTTTAAAAAATTTTGAAACAAAAAACCTCTTCTCGCTTTTATGTGATTGCACTAAAATAAAATAAGCTAACAGTCTAATGATTAGTCAAATTATTAACAATCCTTATTATTTGTGTAATATTATATCATTTATGTTTAAAGTCATAATTCAAGAAGTTTTTTTTGATAATATTTCATAGATTAAGAGAAGAAATGATACGCTTTGAAGTTTGAAAATGGACTATAATTAATAAGAAATTTTAGTAATTAATCCTTAAATAGTTTAGGGATATCTAAAGTCTGAACATAACCCTTTTTCACATGATATAGTTTTGGATGCCTTGTATAATTTTGATTTTTCTGTTATTATTTTTTTTTTTATTTGTTGGCCAACGAGATGGATAAGACTCGTGTGGCTGATCAGGATTCAGGACAAATAGAAAGTGGACCTTTTAAAAACGTCCACGTCCAACATAAGACACGGACAATGCATTGCCTGTGTACGACATGGATTTATTAGCTTCACTTTATGTTCACGGACTTGCCACTGCCTACCCAAACTTTGAAGCATTGTATACGTAAGTTTTTTCAAGGGAACTTTTAGGATGGAAAAGTTTTCTTTTTCTTTATACATTAATTTTTAAAATGATCTAATATGTAAATATTTACGTTAAGAATTTATAATATGTTAGTAAAATATAAATTAGATATTTCATATTACAATAATGAATTTGCTCAAACTTTCACCAATGCAACTCTAATCCAATTTAGTGGTTTCACCCCTATTTGGTAATGGTTTTAACTATTTAGTTTCCACCACAAGTTTAATTATAAATAGTGTAAAGCTCTCATATGTTACAGTAACAATAAAAAAAATTGTTACAGTGTAAAGCTCTCATATGCTACAATAAAAGCGGTTCTAACAACTGGTTTCCACCACTCTTTTAAACACTTTGTTCATCTTTTAGGGACATTCTTCTATTAAATGGCTTCAAAATTCTGAAAGAAAAATTTCTTATCATTTAAGAAATAGATCAGTCTTCAGAAAATGAATTTTATGATCTCCAAGTAACAATATTATTAGTTTGAACTACTAAACAATCCTTTTTTTTCTTTTTGGCCAAAGAAATTAGGGATGTTTGTGCTGTAGAAAATGCAGTGATGGAGATAGTTCTCTAAAGTATTGCTGGGTTACTAGGTTGAGAAATCATGTCATGCACCAAAAAAATTTCAAACCAACTTATGTGGCATCTAGTAATTAAAAGGAACAGTTACAATCCTTACTACCAGTATTAACATCACCAAATTAAGCTTAATTACAAATTTATATGCCTCTTTTTATTTTTTATAGAAAATATGCCTATTTTTATGTTGCTTTAATTTTCACAAATTACCACATATAATAATAGGTTAGTATTTGCGGGTTAATCACAAAACTAGATGTGGTGCTATCCTAGATTGTCATTCCTGTGATTAAATTTTAACACCCTATTGACTTTTTAAAGTATTTTGAGCATTTAGTTCCTCTTCATGTGCAAATATTAAAGTTAATGACGTGACATATAAATAATGGAGGCACAACTAAGAAAACAGAAAATTTAGAAAATTGAGAATGTAAATATGAACTTCTTGAAGTGTTTGTTCTACTTGGCATATAATTTGGAGAATAATTTCCTGCATTTGGTGTAAACTTATCAATGTGCTTCAAATATTCAATTTTTTTATTAAGTCATTATGTAGAAATGTATTATAGAACCTATTTATTTTTTATTTTCCAAGATAAATCATTAGGATAATGATGGGCTTGCTCAAAGTTTTTCTTCGCTTTCTTTATCACTTCATTTGATAAATTGTCAAAATTTTTGCAAATGTGGACCAGGGTTGAAGTAAGAAAAAAATGTTGTTTATTATGTTCTAAATCGATTATAATTTTAATTTTCATTTGTGAGACTTTCACTAATTTTTTTACTAGGCGATTTTTATACAGTCATACATGTCAATATCCACATGTTGGATTTGACACGTGGCTAGGACGAATAGGCCACATGGCAGCTTCAATTGTCCACATCCAATAGCTGTTCAAACATTGACTATACGGGTGTGTCACTGCTTGTATATTGGTTTTAAGCTTATTTAGATTCTTTCCTTTTGGGAATTATTTATCTAATGCAGAATCTTTCTAAAAAAAAAAAAAAAATCACCTGTCGGTCGAAGGGATATATTTCAATCCAAATAAAAACAAAACCACTCAAAAATGACAGTTTTTTATTTTAAAATATATTTTGAATTTATAAAATATTTATTTTATTTATATTCAAATTTATATATAATATTTGTTTCTATAAATTTATATGGAATTTTATATAGAAATATATAACATTTGTGCATATAAAATATATAATAAATATTTAAATGCACAACTTTAGTAACTTTCATTATTAGTTTATTTTATTTATTCTAAATTTTATTAGTATATGTTTATTAGAATTTTATAATTTTGAAAATTTAATAGAAATTGAATATTTTAATATACTTAATATTGATATCATTACAAATTACATAAAAATTAGTTACAATACGATCTAATACACAGCCGTAAAAAAAATATGCTTTTTTGGAGACATCGAGTTTTAGGTGTCTAATATAAATGGTAATAAAAAGTATCTAAGGGGGCGTTTGGTATATAATAATCTTGTAGATGGGAATAGGAATCTACAAGATTCTCACGTTTGGTACAAGAATTATGATTTTTAGATTTTTAGAAAACTCAATCCTATGGGACTCACTTTACCCTATTTTGGGGTAATCTAAATTCCACCCAACAATGTGATATTTATATTCTTAGAAATTTCAAGACCATGAGAATCTCACATTTTCTTCCATGATGATGATGATCAGTAAATAATATAAAATAATATAAAAACTATTAAATATTTATAATGTTATCCGAACTTAATATTATTATTTAATGTCAATATTAATATAAAATAATGAAGAATTATATTTTTATTATGATTTATATTCTTATTCATATTCACATCCATATATTATATATTATTTACTATAAGAATATATTATATATTATGTATATAATATTTTAGCATAATTATATTATTATTAAAATAATAATTTGATAATAAAGATAATAATAACATTAACAACAATAATAAAATATATATAATATATTACATATACAATATTTAAGTAATATATTATTATTAGTTAATAGTAGTATAATATATATAAATACCATAAAATAAAATAAAAATAATTTAGTACTATTTATTATATAATATTATATTAATATAAAATAATTATTATTTAATGATAATGATAATAATAATATTAACAATAATAACAATTTTATAGTATAATACCAATATGAATAGCATTATTAATATTCATAGTAATATTAATGTTAAATTATATATAATATTATTTTATTTTTCATATTTATATTGGTATTATTATTTAATATTAATACTAACATGCTATATTGATACATTTAATGTTAATACCACGATTTATTTTTGTCAATTATACAAATGTCCTATTACAACCAAATACGGTAATATATTATTCATAAGAATCTAATAAAAAGTTCCCGTGTACTACTAAACGTGATAATATTAGTTTCTTGGGAATTATATTGCCTACTATCACATTCTCAGAAATATAATTTCTACTGATTACTGCATACCAAACATCATGCAGTAGTAATAAATGCCCAGTACTTCCACACTCTCATCATCTTTTTTTTTCATTCTATATCCCAATGAGATCAATTATTGTTAGTTATTATATCTAATTTAGACCATGATGCACGAAACACAAAAAATAACTTTTTCAGACTCTAATCTAATAATTCACCAAATACAAAATAAAATTTAATAGAATTATTGATTTGGTCCAATCTCAAATTGAAAAATTACAAGAAATGTCACATTTATGAAACCAATGACAACAAATGTCAATAATATTTAATATTGTTAGTAAATATCATATCTCTTTAAAAGCTAATATGTTTTGTGTATTTTACCTTTATTTATATTTTTTCTTCTATTTTCTTTTTTTTCTTTTTTTTTCTTTCCTCTATGTCTTCTTTCTCTTTGCCCTTCTCTGGTCACGTCTTGTTCTTTCTCTATTTCTCTCTCTTTCTTCCCTTTCTTTCACTCTCTTTTCCCTCTTTGGTGTTCTCTAGCAAGACAATCAAGCTAGCATCGAAGCTCTTCTCCCACTACAGATCTTGCAGGCGCTCTTCTCCCACAACAAATCTAGTCCAACAGCTCCTCTAGCATCAAATCCGACACCATCGTCGGCCTCGTGTCCCTACAACGTTATCATCACTGTTGGCCTCGTGTCGTAGTTCTTCTCTCACGATAGATCTGGTACTCTTTTCCCATGGCAGTTATAGATCGACGCTTGTTTAACTTCTCTCGCGAAAACTCTAGTGCCATAATCTTCTCTAGCACGACGACTTCTACTACACAACTGTCATGCCCCGGACTACGGGAGGTGATGTAACACCCCGAAATTAATTAAATGTTATTAATGCATAAAATAGTGAATTAGTGTGCCATAATGAATATTTTAAACTTAATTCGATCATTTCGTGGAATTTCTAAATGTATGTTATTTTTATTATTTTAAATAATTTTTAATTACTCTTAATTATTTTTAATTTCTACTTTAAAATTTTGAAACAAAACAATTTGTCAAATGACCAACACGTCCCACTTTGGAAATACCACTTGCAGGACATGGTATTGATTGCAAACCGCTCTTCATTTCCCTCTATTTAACTTCCCTTCTCTCTCATCCTCACTCACTCTTTCACTCTCCCTCTCTCATCTTCTCTCTCTTTCTCTCTCAGTCACCCGCTCTCTCTCTCATTCTCTCTCAAAAATTTTAAAACAAAATTCAATTTCAAGCTTCGGGTTAGTAGATTGAAGGCTCGAGAACGCGATTGAGCAACTACAAACTCGATTCAAAGCTTAATCCAATGTTAGTTTTCAAATTTTCAAAACTTTTTAAATTTTTTAATTTTTCTTGCATTTCGAAATCTAAACTTTTCTAAGCTTAGAAACCTTCAATCTAGGTTAGATGAACTTAGAATAACTAGAATATAAACTTCGTTTCATCAAAAACAGATTTAAATCAAGATTTTTTATTTTTCTCTATTTTTCTCTATTTTTGGATTTATTTGAAAAATTTTGTTTAAAACTTGTTTTAAACCATTAAAAAGTAATCTACTATGTTTTTCTATCAATTATGATCATTACCCAAGCCAGAGAACTGAGAAAACATGTTAGAATTGAAGATTTAGGCTTGGGAAGGCCGAGACCTGTGTCTAGAAAATTTTAAAATTTTTCCAGATTGGCAGACCGAACTTTGTGTTCGGCAGGCCGGATTCATCCGACCTGTAGGCCAAACCTGGAAAAGTTCGGCCGACCGGACTTGGTTTTTCGACAGGCCAAACTGTGTAGTTCAGAGTTCGGCTGGCCGAACCAGGGCGACCGGCAGGCTGACCGAGCATGGTGAAATTTTGTGATTTTTCACCCGTTTTCATCGTTTTGAACCCCGATTGAAATTTCAACTTTGTAAAATGATTTTATAAACCTAAATAGCACACTAGGACACCATGAGATGATTTAGTAATATAGGATATCTCAAGTTAGAGACTGATAAACTAAGTTATTATTGTATGTGGATTCGTGGAGCTAACGTATAGCGGACCGAGATTACGGTGTAGGACACTAACACGAGTATCGAGGTAGGACTTTTACCCCTTTTCTTTGGTAACCTGATTTTAAAAAGATTTTGGCCTAAAAGGGATTTCTATCAAAATGTTTTCAATAACTGATTGAAAGAGCATTTTATTGAATGTTTTTACAGACAGTAGTTTAAGATAGTTTTCATAATAAACCTCATAATGAATGTAAATGATTATATTTGATAAAAAGAGATTTTAATAATTATAGAAAGATATATATAATTATGTTTAAGGGCATGATGCCATATCAGAGATCGGGTCGTGTAGTGCGCAACCTTGGGGGCAGGTCCCGAAACCCAACTAGGCCACTACGATGGTGATTTACATATAGTTTTCCTATGAAAGGAAAATGGTATTCTTTCTGGTTGACCAATTAAACTGTTTGGTAAGATAAAACTTTTGTTAAATTTTTATCTATTTATTTATTTATTTTAGTTCGTTTTCTACATATTTATTTGATTAATGATATTTCTTTTGAAATTAAATATTTTTAAATTATAGTCCTACTGAGCCTTTCGCTTACGTTTTATTTGTTTTAAAATCTTACCCCTTAGGTGGATATCAGCTTAGGATCGGAGAAGAGTCTGTTGACCGGACTTGCGACCGGTAGAAGATTTTGGTAGGTTGTAGAACAAACAATTCAAGGCATGTATAATTATTAGCTTTCTCTTTTATCTTGAACTGTGGTTGTATTATAATATTGTTAGTACTATGTGTGTGCACAAGATGTGGGTCAGTGGGACCCATTCTCGCCTCACCTTTTATTTTATTATTTTATCATCTCCTTATCACTTATTTTATTCTATTTATTTTATTTGTTCGAATATTATAACTACACGCTTTAAATAAACGATTTTAAAATTATCACATTTTTATTTATAAATTGATTCTAAAACCCAAATTTTTAACTAAATTTCTATTTAATTAACTTAATTACTTTACCACGTCACCTCCGATACTTCGGGGCGTGACAGGTGACTTGATAGGTTGATTAAGTTAATTAAGAAGAAATTTGAATAAAAATATAAGTTTAAGAATTTAATTAATTATGAAAAACGTGATAATTTAAAATCATTTTTAAACAAACATTTATACTAATTTTACAAATAAGATAGAAATAAAATGAAATAAAACATTAAAGAGAACAAAGAGGGTACGTGTTGGGTCCCACCAGCCCACAACGTGTGCATACATATAGTATCGACAATAAATTATTACAGTTACAGTTCAACATGAGATAGAATTTAAATAATACATGCATTGAATTACTACAGCTGCTAACCTACTTAGGATCCTCTATTGCTTGCGAGTCCGAGTAGTGGACTCTTCGTTGGTCCTAAATGTTAGACATGTATGCCCTAAGGAGTAAAAATGTAATGAGTTTTTGAAGACATTTTTATCAATAAAGAATTCATTTATTATTCATATACCAAATCTTGTCCTCTTTACGTTCATATTTGTTGAATGTATGATAAGCAAACAATAGTCTGAGACTGTCGGTCTAAACCTTTAAGAATTGGGCATATGATGGACAGATTATGCAGAAGACACGATTCTTAAGGTGACGGTCTAAATCATAAGATCCGC
>CAMOHE010050133.1:54659-66545 GCA_946598075.1 Artocarpus hirsutus
ACTCTATAATTATTTGAAGAAGATTCTTTAGGTGAGAAAGAAACAGTAGACCCAACCATAGACGAATAATATTTGGAACCCACTTATTTTGAGGAACAAACATTAGGAGAAGAATGTGAGAAAGAGAATGAAGATTTAGCTATAAAAGAGGAACAATCATCGCCTTTAGTCTTAAGTTCTCCATGTCAGTTACCACAAAAGTTTATAAAAGACAATTCATACTAAGATCAAATGTAGCCACAACCTCCACCACCACCCCTAGCATCATTTTAGGAAACCACCAAGAACTTGAAATAAGTCCAAGTTTTACATATTTAAATGTTTCATATTTTGTCAATTTTGAGGGCACAATCACATTTGACCCATATGTAGTGTATTTTGACACTTGCTATTAGAGGAAGCAGCTCTTTGACGATCTCCACCTAGAGTAGAGTTGGTAGAGAAATTTACAGGATTCAGAGCATCAAACGATGGGAAAACACTTTCAAGATAATATCTTTAACTTTTCTATTTTGTAATATATTTATGTGTTATTGTATGCTATTTTGATTTTCTTTTAAAATAAAATAAAGAAAATTGAAATTGATTTTGAAAATTTAAAATGAAGGCCTAAAACTTAAATTTGTTAAATGGCTACATGATGAAGGTTAAAACCAGTAAGATTAGTTAGTACTTTGCATCAACGGCCTCTAGAGACGTGTTCTGACGAGTTTGATTTTATTCATTTTGACCCGAATAAAATTTGAAACAAAAAATGTGTGTATTGTTTGTGTGTTTTAGTTTGTCATATTGATCATATCTGTAGTTAGACTAATTCAAGTAATATTTTTGTTGTTTTTACTGTTCTTTTTATACATTAGGGACAATATACAAATTAGGTTGGGGAAGAGGGTTGTGCATCAATGCTATACAAAATTGTGCCAAAATTTTTTTATTTTTACTCCAGATTTTGTGTGTTTTGTAAAAAAAAATTTCATTTTTGTGTCATTCTATTAGTTGTATAAGTTATTAAAAAGAAAATCTAAAAAATTGTGTTTTGTAAATTAGTTTCTTAGTAATTATTGTGTTACTATTTTGTCTTTATTTTTTAATTTCATATTAATGTGTTATCATTTTTCTATTCTTTGAATTGTCTTACTTTATGAACTCTCAGAACTTCGGTTTTATGTAGCATGTTTATGTGTTTATTTTTCAAAGTTTTTGTAATTCATTCTATTCACATTCACACCGTAATGCTTAATTATGGTGGTAAGTCAAAGATATGAATGTTTAAGTTCTGTTATTTTGTATAAATGAACAATTAAAGGTAGTAACATTTTCAAAATTAATTAATCAATTCATTAAGTAAATTAAATGATAAATCAAAAAGAAAAAAGTAAGAGAAATAAAAAGTGTATAAAGTTATAAATTAATGAATAAAAATTTGATAAGTTTAGTTTCGTAGCCTCTTTAATTCGAGTAAATAAGGTCTACAAGGTGCTTTAACACCCAATACCTTAGCTCAATTGGTCTGGGAACTATTGATTCAAAGCCTGCTAAATGGGTTATAAAGAATACTTAAGGGAACCAGACATTGTACTATTCACAGTTGTAAAGTTCATTTTCTGTTTATTTTCTATTTTATATTTCTATTATTAGGTATTCTAATAAATAATTTTGAAGTGTTACTACCTACAAGAGTAATTTGAAACAAAATATCATAACAATTTTATTCTCTGTTTTTTATGAAACTTCATAATTATGTATTACATTTTTATGCACTAAGTCTTCCTTACTTTTATTTTGTTAAAAAGCATATAAGGTGTTTAAATAAAAATTTTGTTTTTTTAGTTTATCTAGTTAGGGGAGTCAAATTAGAGAAATGGTTTGTATTGTGTGAATATTCTATAAATCATTTCAAAATTATATTTCTTTAATTGCTAAGGACTAGCAATAAACTAATTAGGGGGTGTGATGAAACTGTAAAATTGTACATTTTACGAGGCTTAAATCATTTATTTATGGTTTTATTTTTCGTTAAATCCTTTAGTTAATAGCATTTTTGTGTTTTATGTTGTTTTTATGTCTTAGTATGCATATATGTTTAATTATGTGTTTTTAGTATGTTTTTATATTTAAGAATATTTTTGGGTACCTTTTAGAGTTGTTTCCGTGTATTAAATATGTGTTTAGTTTATAGATAATTAAAACTGTAAAAATAATCTTGTGTAATTTTATTCATAATTTTAATATATTTGTAAATAATTTTTTAGTTTGTAAACATGTTTTATAATATTTTTAGTAATTTCTAAAAATATTCCCGAGTTTTAAATAATTTATCTGTGTGAAACCGTTAAGGTCTGTTAAATTTTAGAAGCTTCTATTTATTTTTAGTGTGTTTTGTGTAAAATAAATATTTTTTAAAATTATTGTAAATATTTTGTTTGTAAAATAATTAATTTTAGTATTTTTGTTGATTCTAGATTTAAAATCAAGAGGAAAAACAAAGAAAATGGTACAAAAATAGGCAAAAATGTACATCAAATGCACAAGAAATCAAAAGAAATTTTAAATAAAAAAGAAATAATATTGGCACATTTCCAGCCGTCTGATCACGTCGCTATTCAATCTCAATTATCCATGTATTGCTATCTGTCAATTATTATCTTTTGAAAAGCTATAGATCCAGAGCAACGGTCTCCACGTGAGTGCAACACCTAAGCCGTCAAATCAACAAATGATGACCGATCCAAAAGCCAGCATTTGTCCCTGCAGTCCAGCCTAGCTTCACCAATCCGTGTCGTCAAATTGGTCTACTTTCAATTTATCTGATTGCTAGGAATTTGGGGGGGCGGGTGGGTGAGGGACGGGGGGCACTATATGTAGTAAAAGAATAAAATAATGCCTAAATGTAGAAGGTCTGGTGAGGCAAAGATACGATCTTGTATGTACAGTACTCTAGTATAGTTTTTAACTTTATATATATGCTATAATGTTTATATTTTTATAGAATAAATTATATTTCTATCTTTCTATAATTATTGTTGATGTTGTTATGCTTCCTAATTCTTGCATAAATTCAATTATGTTTTCTTTATGTAATTTAATTGTGTTGCATAATTAATATTAATAACGATAAAATTATGCTTGTTTATTAAATTGAGTTTTTGTTACACTATAGACATAAAATGGCACAGTAAATACTTAGTAATGGTTGATTTCTGTTGACAGGGATGACATAGTGTATTCTTAAACCATTTAATAAAACGAGGTTCTAACAAAATTAACGCAATAATTTATTCCATTAAAATATATTAATTTTGATTTGTTACTATCTTTTGTATCTTAAAATTATGTTAACTATAAATGTAATGATAGCAGTTATAATTGTCATAGTTAGAGCACCAATCACTAATGAGGGGTGGTTATTTTGCTATTTTTTTAAGAAAAACCCTTACTGTATTATAGCTTGCTAGTTGTTGCTTTTGATTGACTTATAGAAATAGTAATTGTGCTTATCATTAACAGAAAAAGATATAATAAATCAAACGCTTTGAATAATTATTGCTTAGACTTAAATTTCATACCAATTATGAAATATATAAGTGATTTCCGAGAGCTTATCATCGTGGACATAATATATGCATATCTTATTATCCATCGTCCTATCGTACTTACGAAAAATTTATGATCAATAGAAAATGAATCATCTATATTTTGTGATAAGTATGGAATTGTAAATAAATAATCTTAATTGCGGTCATAATATAGTGTACCAAATAAAGCATAATATTGGCCAAGCTCATGGTTTCTAAACTGGATTATCGAATCGGTAGCGATCAACGATTATTAATGCAATGAAGAACTCTATTTAAGATCAATGGAGACTAATGTTTTTATAAGATAATGGGAATATTGCTTTAGAAGCTCATTGTAGTTTTTGTTAATGCATTACCCACCATAGGAATTGTGTTACCCATGCATTCACTGGTCATACACATGATTTCTATTGATGTTCTGTCACGCCCCAAAGTACGGGAGGTGACGTGGCAAATTAATTAAGTTAATTAAGTAAAAATTTTAATTAAATATTGGTTTAAGGAACTAATTAGTTATGAAAAAGTGATAAATTAAAACATTTTTAAAGCAAGCATTTATGTTAATTAAACAAATTAGAATAACAAGGTAAACAATAAGAAAATAATAAAGAGGTATAAAGAAACGAAAATGAGCCCCACTGACCCACATCTTATGCACACACATTGTATTGACAATATTAAATTACAACCACAACACAAAGTATAGAGAGAGAAAGTTAAAGTGATATATGGTTTGATTTTATTACAGCTACCAACCTACTCAAGATCTCCTTTTGCTCGCAAGTCCGGACAATGAACTCCCCATCGGTTCTAAGCTTGATCCCACCTAGAAGGGAAAAAAGGTTTGAAAACAAGTAAAAAGTGAGTGAAAGGCTCAGTATGACTGAGTCTTTAACAATATTTTAAATTAAATACCTATATTTCATACTTAAATAAAAGCTATAACACAGGACAGATAAATGAACAGGTAACAAATTGAAACTGATTAAATTTGTTCATACCGATTAATCATTTATTCATGCATGGATAGTCTCATTTTGATATTATAGGCAAAGCCACATGAATCACCACCGAAGTGGCTTAGCTGGGTTTCGAAACCTACCCCCAAGGTCGCGCTCCCTATGACCTGGTCTTTGTACATGGCATCATGCTCTGTTTTATCTTTCCAGACGGTACTAACCGACACGTCCGATGTCATATCATTATCATGTCTCTTTTACCAAATGTTCTCATTACATTCATTATGATCATCTATTATTTAACCAATAATGAAAATAACAAAAATAAATGATAAAATTCTTTTTTTTTGAAAACATTTAAGAAGAAAAATGCTTTGTGATTAAATCCCTTTAAAAACATGGCTATCATGGAGAAGGGATAGAAGTCCTACCTCAATACTCATGCCAGTGTCCCACACCGTAATCCCGGTCCCCTACACGTTAGCTCCATAGAACCACGAACAACCTTAAATAAAAACTAGGTCTATCAGTATTTAGCTTAAGATACCCTACATTATTAACTCATCTCATGATATCTTAGTGTGCCATTTAAGTTTATAAAATTATACTGTGATGTTAAAATCTCTATCGGGGTTTAAAACAGTAAAAATAGATGAAAAATAACAAAATCTCACCATGCCCGGTTGGCCTGTCGGTCCCCTGGTTTGGCCGGCCAAACTGTACAGTTCGGCCTGCCGGAAAACCAAGTCTGATCGGTCAAACTTTTCCAGGTTCGGCTTGCCTGTTGTATGAATTCAGCCTGCCGATTTGGAAAATTTCAAAATTTTCCATGCACAGGTTCTCAACCTCTCAAGCCTAAATCTTCATTTCAACATGTTTTTCTCAGTTCTCAAGCATGAAAAACAGCTATAGGTGATGGAAAAATAATATAAAACACTTTTGAACCAATTTAAACAAGATTTGCACAAAGATTTTAAAAAATCCAAAAATAGAGAAAAATAAGAAATCTTGATCTAAATCCGTTTTTCTTCAAACTAAGCTTAGATTCTAGTTATTCTAAGTTTCTCTAACTTAGATCAAAGGTTTTCTAAGCTTAGGAAAACTTAAATTTCAAAATACAAAGAAAATAGAAAAATTAGAAAAGTTTTGAAACTTAAAAACTAACCTTGGATTCGAGCTTCAAATCGTGTTTTTGGTTGCTCAATCATGTTTCTGAGCCTCCAATCCACTAATCCGAAGCTTGAGCTTAATTTTTTATTTAAAAACTTTAAGAAATGAAGAGAGAGAAAGGGAGAGAGCAAGAGAGAGAGTGAGCGTGAGTGAGTGAGGGAGAGAGGAAGAGAGAGAGGGAATAAATAGAGAGAAAAAGTGAGTGGTTTCACTATGTAAAAACCATATGCCGCCCACGACCTTGTAAAACAGGATATATTTGACATTTGATAAATTGTTTGATTTCAAAATTCAAAATAACAAATAAAAATAATTTAAAGTAATTAAAAATTATTAAAATAATCAAAAACAACATTAATCTAGAAATTCCACAGAATAACCAAATTAAGTTTAAAACATCCATTATGGCATACTAATCTACCAGTTTACACACTAATAACATTTAATTAATTTCTGGACGTTACATGTTCTGACATAACTCTTTGTCATTATTTATTAGTCTCTTTGTAGGCTATGATTTGGTAAGTAATTGAATAAAATCATCTAGATCCACTTCAAAAAAAAAAAAAGATATTTATAGGTGGGTATTGAAAAAATAATCTACTAGTACTACCATAGTTTATACATTAGATGACGTCAATTAGATGATAGTTTAACCAAAACTGTCATCTAATATCCAAAAAAGGTGATGTGGAGATCTTTATTTCGGAATCTACATGCACATATTAGATGGTTTTTCGGAAACTATTATCTAAAATACTCTATTAGATGACGATTTTTCAAAAATCATCATCTAGTATCTAAAAAATTCAAAGAAAAAAATGGCACACTTTTCCTGCTTATTTTGATTTCTTCCATTGCCTATCTCTCCTATTTACAATCTGTATATTTTTATCTTAACTTCTCCATTCTCTCTTTAGAATCCCTCCCTGTTTTTCTCATCTCCCAACTCTCTCTCTCTCTACCCTCTCAAATCTCAAAGTTTTTCTCCTAAATTTCTTTATCTCTCTTGCACAATCATTATGCTTGCAACCCCTACCATTGCCTCTACCGCTGCCATCGGACCATGACAATGCCCATGGGTCGTCGCCCCTTGCAACCATGTTCACCACCTCCATCAATCATCACCCCAGTGTCGTGTTGACCACGATGTTTTACTTATTATTATTATTATTATTATTATTATTATACTTTTAGAATCGTTTATCATTTGTTGTTGTCTACAACCATATTTAAAGCACTTTTTGTTAGTTAGATTTTGTAGAGAAAACTCTGTTTGTAGCATTTGTATTCCAAACTGACTGTAAATATGGATCAGTATTTGTAATAAATTTTTTAAAAAAATTATTGGTTGTGTTATTTGATAAAATGTGAAACATGTTTGTCTAATTTGTCATTAATATTTGAAGAAACTATTGTTAAAATAAGGAAATATTTTTTTATTAAAAGGATATATATATTTTTTAATATTTTAGAAAATTTTAATGGTGGTTTTTGACAAAATGGTCTAATATGCTTTTTTTGGACTCCAAAAACTTTATGCGCATATTTAATGATGGTCGAAAACATTCATTGTATGCGCTACGACGACGGTAGATAAGAGGATGAGTTGAAGCTTTTAGCGCTGTCTGTATTAGTGTAGCCGGAATCAGTCTTTTAACAGTCAATTCTGCAATATTATGTACATACATACATATATATATATATATATATAGAGAGAGAGAGAGAGAGAGAGAGAACAGATTCAACGGAGAAACAGGTTCTTAATAATGATCTTTGACGTGGAGGCCTGTAAGTGGTCAAGATTGTGATAAATGTCGACAAGGGACGTGGCTGATGGTAGAGTTTGAAGAGGACATGCATGTGCCATCTGTGAGGATTAAAAGGCGTAAAGTCTGCCTTAGATCCGCCACGTATAAGTTTGGAACATATTCAGGCCCCAGGCAGATTCCACTTCCACATCTTGACATGATATGCAAGGCCCCCACGATAGCTGTCCGTTCAGACATAATTGACTCGGCTTCTCATTGCGTGTGCAGCATGCCACTGCATGTATTATACAGGTCTTGCACTTGCGCCAAATGTTACATCTGGGATTCATAGTGCAGAAGAAAAAAAAGAAAAAGAAGTAAAAACAAAACATTTGTAATCTGAAAAATCCATCCTATCTTTATTGGGTTATAAAAAACACTGCAACTTACGAAGACTTGACTCTGACCTAGCACGTGAGATACTTTTCAGGTTGAGTCTTTTTATTTTATTAATAACGTTAAATATGAGACATTTATTTCTTTTAAAGCTGGGGCTTCCGGAGTCCTAGATCTACTTCTCTCTCTCTCTCTCTATATATATATATATATATGCTTTGGAACACCGTCGGCGTCGTGTATTACAATTAAATATCGATGTTGACAGTCAGTGGCCCCATTTTATAATTCTAAATGTTAGTGAAATTCAATTTTATGACTAGTGTATGACACTAGGTTACCACATGTGCTTCTAGCATTGCTCGTCTACATGTCGTTTTGAAAAAGAAAGGAATAAAAAAAAAATGGTCCAGCGGTAGATAAGTTGAGTTAGACTGCACTGATTGCCATATGTCGGCAAGAAATTTAAAAACATATTTTTTTTATCTTTAGAGAATTAGATACAACGAATAGGGTGTTTGGGTGTGGTGAGAACACTTAATTTTTCACCATAAATTCAGTTATAAACAGTAAAAAACTCTCACATGTTACACTAACAATAAAAAAAATTACTACAGTGTAAAATTCTCATATGCTACAATAAAATTTGTTCTCACCACTGGTTCCCACCATCCTTTCAAACACCCACTAAACGTTGTGTTTGATGCATATAGGAGAGCCTGTCAGGTTTGGTCCACTTCTCGAACTTATAGATAAGCTTTGAGAGAGAATGATGTGAATTTTTTTATTTCATTTTGATATCTTATTTTTTTAAGAAAACATCATATAATTAGTATCTTATTTTTTAAAAAATATTAAAATGAAACAATGTATTAATATTATTTTGATACTTAAGACTATATCTTGTGATGTAAAATTTTCAACTTATTTTTTTTATCACTGAACCTTAAATTATTTTATGAATACTAAGTCCACATTTATGTTTTCGTTTAATGAGTTTTTTTTCTCTGTTTAATGAGTTTAGTTTAATCTTTTATTTTTATTTTTTTTCTATTATAGTTTTACAAAAATAATTTGAGATTCATTAAGAAAATGGTAAAAAAAATTTCACATCAAAAACGCAAACTCAAAGAACAAAAATTATATTTTTAAAAATTATAAAATATTTTAATATTTTCTAAACAAGAAGAACACATGCTATGATGTGTGGCTATGCGATTTTTATTTATAAACTTATAATTATATAGTCTGTTAAACTAGCGATCGGTCAAGGGTTTAATATACACTCTGCTACTAGACATGTTACTCGGAATATAAACACCTACGAATATATAAATCTCTCCAAGCATAAGCTTTAAAATGAATAATCGTTATTACATATTAAACTAAGCTAATAATTTTTTAGATACACACGGTGATTGCATCATTTTATATAATAATGGTAATAGATAATATTTTGTTTGAAGAGCGAACAATAAATAATATTTTTGCTTTCTATTTTTTTTTAAGTTCAGAAAATCTATAATAAATAATAGATTGGGCACATTTTAAAAATATTTAAATAAATAACATTTCTAAAGTCAAGTGTTTTTTTAAGTACTTGAATTTCTAATTTTACTACCTTTCTTTCTTGTTTTTTTTCTTCTTCGATTGTTTTTCATTTTCTCTCTGTTGTTTTGTTTTTTTCTCTATATCATTTTATACAAAAATTAATTTTATTTTAATTCAAATAAACTATTTATTAAATATTATTATATTTTAATGTATTTAGTTTTATTTTCTAACCGGCTAATTGAGAGCCTTCTACTTTTCAACATAATAGAAAAAAGAAACTAAAGTAACACTTCATCGACATGTTTGGCGGTCATTAATTGATTCGACAACGATACAATAAAGAGTGATATTCATTTATTTAATGTTAGATGTGACTTAGGCAAATAGGCAATATTTGGTACCATTATTTTGTACCATTATTTTGTACAGTCTAATATGATATTCCTTACAAAACAAATACAAAAAATCATGCCAAACGTGGGACACGTTTCATTCTAATATCGCATCCTTGTTTCTATCGTTCATATGTATCCGCAAGAAACTTGGGCCATGGTATAAATAAATAAGTCTGAAACAGATTAGTACTTTATTTATTATGTTTTAAAGGGAAACTTCATAAATGTAAAAGATTCAAACGTAATAGTATATCACTACCTATTTAAGGAGAATTTGACTCCGACTAGATCTACTAGGAAGAGTGAATAAAATATATAGATAAATTTTAAGTGACGAGACTCAAAAGGAAAAGACCTATTCAACACATTAATAAGAGTTCAACCAAGCTCATTATAAAACACCACAACAATCAATGGGTTAAATTAGTCAGATTAAATCAGACCTCTCTGTCCCTCCATTAAGGTCTAGCCAAACATCTACACACTTTTTACTAATTATAAGTGGGTATGACAAACAAACTAAAATCAAAAGTGGAGTGACCATCTCTATTAGTACATCAATAGCGTCAATGCACACAAGCATCACATGTTACATATGCGATGGAAAAGCCATCACATTTATTCTAAGAAGACAAACACAAAACCTAGACATTAAAAAAAAAAAAAAAAAACTTGGAGATAACACCATGAAAAAAGGAGCCCGCTGCCTCCACCACCTGACCTCCTCCTGGCGATTAACATCATGACCAAACATCCAAAGATGACACCCTGCTTTTTCGAATACGGTAAACCACAACTACAAATCCACCGCCCCTGACCTGCCCCTCCTACCACCCCAGCAGGTCTCTTCCACTACCTTAGGGCCCTTGAAACCAAGCCTATGTATCAAGCACCCTCTCACCTAGATCTCATCGGTCACAGTCCCCTTTGCATCCGACCCAGCACCTTTAAACAGATCGCGTCGACGTTAAACTTCACCTGCCACCATGCCTCCTAACCCAAGTCGCAAAACTCCCAACCATTTACCAAAAGAGATCTCCAAACTCAGTCCCTTCCCGAGTGTCCCACCCCTCCCATGGGTCAGATGCTTAGCAACCAGACCTATGACAATACTAGACTCTGGCCCTGGAGAAAAGGGGAGGCAACATTGCTCAAGCAAACCCAAAAACCCTAGTTTGATTTAGAGAGAGAGAGAGAGATAAATTGCGGAAAAGGAATTATAAGCCTTACTTTAGAGACAATGAAGATTTATTAAACGGTTGAGATCATAAATTATGACTCAAATCCAATATCAAGCACTACCTTTTTTATTTTCTGTTTTTTTTTTCTCTTAAAATTATTTAAAAACGACAAAATCATGTGCCACTTGAAGGAACTAGGCCATTTGAAAACCAAATTCAAACTAATTTTGTTATTGTATTTTCTCTCACAAAATTTAATTTTTAAACCAACTTTAATTTAAACTCTACTATCCCGAACACTATCCCAAACGGCCTAAACATGTGGTGGGGGCGTGGAGGTTAGGTGATGTCACGCCCCGGAGTACGGGAGGTGACGTGGTGGTTTAATTGAGTTAAATAGGTAAAGATTTAGTTAAAAACAAGGTTTTAGAATCAAATTTACAAGTAAAAATGTGATAATTTAAAAAAAATCATTTAAATATAATAAGTTAAAGGAATAAAATGATTCATTGTAATAATTAAACAAATAGAAATAACATTAAAATAATTAAATATGGGGTGGAACGCGTATGAGTCCCACCCCATATTTAATTATTTTAATGTTATTTCTATTTGTTTAATTATTACAATGAATCATTTTATTCCTTTAACTTATTATATTTAAATGATTTTTTTAAAATTATCACATTTTTACTTGTAAATTTGATTCTAAAACCTTGTTTTTAACTAAATCTTTACCTATTTAACTCAATTAAACCACCACGTCACCTCCCGTACTCCGGGGCGTGACAGAATGGTATCAGAGCTCAAGGTTATGAACCTTGGGAGTTGTGCACACATAGGTATGACAATGGAATACCACTGACAGTCCAAATTTTATTTTCAGAAGTGAGAGAATGGCA
>CAMOHE010050135.1:0-144921 GCA_946598075.1 Artocarpus hirsutus
AATTCAAATGATTGTCTAAAGTGAATCGATTTGCCAAGACAGAATTATTAATCCAAATCAATTCACTTTATGTCCTGATCCAACACATCGTCACCTATGACAACGTGCCAATGTTTCTATTCTCAGAGTCCACCTCCGATGGTCAAGACAAACCATCTTCCAATAGGGATATAGACAACATAACAATCTTTACATAAATAAAGCGCCCAACTTTATTCCCTCGATTGCGGATCTTATGATTTAGACCGTCACCTTAAGAATCGTGTCTTCCGCATAATCTGTCCATCATTTGCCCAATTCTTAAAGGTTTAGACCGACAGTCTCAGACTATTATTTGCTTATCATACATTCAACAAATATGAACGTAAAAAGGACAATATTTGGTATTTAAATAATAAATTCTTTATTGATAAAAATTTCTCCAGAAACTCATTACATTTTTACTCCATTAGGGCATACATGTCTAACAGAAAGTGTTTAATAATTTAAAAATTAGAAAAAAAATTAAAATACTACTATTCTCTTTTTTAATAATTAAAAAGTATTAGATTATTTACATTGATATTTATTATTTAAATCTTTTTAGATTATTTTCGTTTTAGAAAAATTATAAAGAAAAAAATAAATATTATTTTTTTAATTGTATAAAAAAAGTATATAGTAAAAAAATAAATATTAATTTTTTTTTAATTGTGTAATAATCGTATCGTGTTATTCGTGTTATAAGCATGTCGTGTTTGTGTTTGTATTTTAGGCACGTTTATTAATCGTGTCGTGTTCGTGTTTAGTCTGATCGTGTTGTGTTATAAACGTGTTGGCACGAACACGACATACAACACGAATTGCCTTCCCTATCAAAGGCTATAGTTGCCCAAAATTTTTAAATTATTGATTTTTATCTCAATTCCTAGTTAAATCTTGGTTGTAGGTTTCATTGGGTATTGTAAATTCCAAAGCCAAGAGAAGAAGAAACATACTTTCTGGATCCAGTTGATGGTCCATCTGACAATGATATTTCAGACGATGCACTTGTAAGATTTTAACAAAATTGTTTTACTTGATAATTTTCTTTTCCAATTTTTCAAAACTTGATACATATTCATGCTTTACTGTGAAGGGCAGGGCATTTTCTATATATAGTGTTCAAGTTGGAAAGAGAGGAAGGGATAAAATTTTTTTTTTAAAAAGTTTAAGGTAACATTAAATTTTGAAATGTATTGCTTTTATTTAAACATAATTAAATGATTTATTCTTCAAGAATATTGAGTTTGAATTTATTTTGGTGCATAGTATCACGTCCCAAAAGAGCTCTTGTTGAGAGGTGGGCAGCCCAGGACATAAGTACTGCTCTTCGGTTCTCTATCTAGCCGATGTGGGACTTTTTGTACGTTACATTCTCCTCCACCCAATCGTGTGACGCCCCCATCACGAATCGGCTCCCCTGAGGGTCCCACTGGACCGTGGAGAGTCCACACATCAGGCAGGTAGTACCCCGCTCTGATACCACTTGTCACGTCCCAAAAGAGCTCTTGTTGAGAGGTGGGCAGCCCAGGACATAAGTACTGTTCTTCGGTTCTCTATCTAGCCGATGTGGGACTTTTTATACGTTACAATAGGCTCCCATACAACCTAATAGCTACGGGTGTGGATTTTATGTCCTCAAATATATGAAGGAGCTTGTTGAAGCAAGAAACTATATGGGTGTGCTGGAATCAAGGGTACAAATAACTTGTATGTTCATTATATTTATGTTCTCGTATTATTGATCTATATATTCTTTATATATATGTAGCCCTTTAGGAGAAAGAAAATCACAATGCAAGAATTGGACAAGGATGAATGTGCTAGGGATCGTTTGAACTTTAAGCTAGATTAAGACAACATTTTTTTAAAGGGAAGACTTAGTAATTTTATTTCATAATCTTTAATTGTTTAAATTTTATTCATTTTACAATTAGTTTTTTCGAATTACTTTTGAAAATTAAGAGATAAATTCTATGATCTGGTTGTAAAATCTGTGGTTTGCTAGATGAAACAAAAAATTTTATGTTGGGAAAAATGTAAAGTGCATAGTGATTTTTTCCTTCTGGTAAGACATTTCACCTTAGTCAGCAAAAACTAACAAGCAAAGTTCGTCGATGACTATCTCCGACAATCATTTTTAACATCATTTATAATTCGACTAACATGGAAAATTTTAAACGTCCCTTGTAAGCCAACGTCCTATGCTACCACTAGCTGAAAAACCAATATTACAAGTGGAAAACTATGACGTCCTTCACGATGTCATGAGGGTCTACGTGCCGTAGTATTGTTGAATCACTTGTTTGAAGTCCGGACATACAACAACCTTGTATTGTCAAAAGTAAAAGAGTTTCAGATCCCATGCTTGCTTTAACCTAGGTAGGGTTGTTCATGGAATCAATCAATCTGTGTAATTTGTTCAATCTCAATTGTGGATTAGATTGGATTAGAATTCTCATGGATTGGTTTTGATTGGAAAAATCTCAATACAATATATACAGATTAGATTACGGATTGACCTCTAATCTACAAATTCCAATTCATGAACATCCCCAAATATACGGTTTAAAATAAATATATTCTTGAAACATGTGCTCTAACGACCAACAGAAGTTGGTTGCACATTCCTCAATTCTAACCTTATTTGGGCCCTACATGTAAGAAGTTATGATGGAGGAAACGAAGCAGAATTGGTTAAGGATGCATACACCATGACAAACTTTTACAAATAACTGCCTAAATAAATATCAAACTTTGTTATACATTAATTATAAAAATGATCAATTATTAGTAAAGTATAAAGTCAGTTGTCTTACTTCATGTACACCATAGTATAACTTCAACTAATTTCTTCAAAACTAGTGAACCTATGAATGTCCTCTACAGTTTGCAAATCAACATCTTGTCACCATTGATGTACATTGGCATAGTAACAAAACTCGTTCTGCTGTGGACCATGACAGCTCTCAAGTATTACTTGGGGAATCGTCTATTTTGTGTCGTTTAATTAAATATTTGCAGTAGGGTGATATGACCTTTTCCTTTTTATTTTGAGTTCTTTTTGTGCATCTTGGTGCTTTTTTTTTTTTTTAATTTTATTTGTCATAAGTGGTGGCCATTTTTTGTTTATCTCTATCTAGGCAAACTCTTGTCTTGTCTTGCTAGATCGTCATGTTTGGATGATAATTTTATTGATATTTTGATTTGTTGTAGGTAATCTCGATGCCTCAATGCCTGTGGTCGAGACCATGCCAAGTCCCAACAAAAGTCCAAGTTCCAAGAAGATATCTTGATAGACCAACCATCCTTTCACAAGACGGTGACGTAACTCCAGGAGAAGTAAAGGTTGAGATAATGAAATGACCAGATATGTTGAAACTGAGAATGTAGGCTTACGTTACTTAGTGAGCAAAGGCCAACGTAGTCTTAAAAAGTAGGTCATAACGTGCATGGGGTGAGAGGGTTGAACATGGGATTAATGGGGAAATTTAAGTTATTTTTTATTATATCCTACACAGATAATTGTACCTATAAATAGGGCTCTAAACCGCTATAGGAAGGGACTTGGAGATTACCAATATTATAGTAAAATTCTTCCAGAGTGGACGTTTCTTTCTAGAGTGAACTACTATAATTTCTGATATTCTTGTTCCTAAATATTCCACTTGTTTTTATTTGTTATACGTTTGTATAGACATCATGCGTGTTCTATGAGGCATATTGTTGATGAATTTTTGCCACCAATAGTTGGCGCTAGAAGAAAGGCTAGATAAATCTAAGATTGAACCAAGAAATTCCTCACAAATATCATGGTGACAACGCGTGCAAACCGTACAAGGGGTAACTCTACTGTTCAAGGGGTAACTCTACTGTTCAAGACAACAACCAATCTGTATAGGGGGTCGCGCAAAAGGATCCGAGACAGGCCAACAGCCCTCACGTGCCATCTCGCTTGAGTAGAGGGTGGAAAGAATGGGAGAACTGCTAGAGAAAATCTTGATAGCCTTGAACAAGGTACAAGGCTGAAGCATTAACCACGTGGGCAATAACCCTACAGACCAAGGGAACCAAGCTAGTAACTGAAGGAATGGTGGCTAGCAAAATAACCCTGAGGGAACCAAAGAGACTAAAGGAGGCCATAATAGGAGAGCCAACTCAATAGGTAGTCAAGAAAAGAGGCGATGAGCAGCTTAGGCCCATGCACGAAATGTAGGCCAGGACTAGAGGCAAAATTTAGGTTTACCCCCACCCCCACCAAGTACAATGCGAGGCAGGATGCTATGTCAATCCTCAATGGGGGAGATTTGAGAAATCACCTATAGAGAAGCGAACTGAGAAATTGTTAGCATGCGAGAAGGGCTGTTTCACAAGGTAACAACGCCAACGCTAATCCTCTAGCCGTCGACCAACAAATAAATTATCCTCCAGTTGACGAGTGGCTAATTGCCTAATAGGAGCAACAATAGTTACAAGCCACTTTGGGACTTCCTACAGGCGAAGTTAGATGCCTAGTGGGGGCAAATAGGCAAACTCAAGTACAAGCTTAATGTACATTGTGGCGAAGAAATAAACTATACTAATCCCTTTTGTAGGAGATCAAAGATGCACCTCTTCCAAACAGGTTTAAGCCTCCCCAAATGGCCTCTACTAAGGTCTGACCAACATAGATGATCACATCTAGATATATAAGTTCTATATGGAGCTTTATGAGTACTCACAGGAAATCTATATAAAGCTTTCAGCCAAACTTTCACAAGTTCAACCCGATGTTGGTTCAAATTCCTAAAAGGGAGAACATTGTAAGCTTTTAGGATTTTAAAATTTCTTTCTTGAATCAGTTCATGGAAGTGAGAGCTCTCTATCCATCAGAGGAACAGTTCAGTTTCTTGACTCAAGGGATGAATGAGTCTTTAAAGGACTGTCTTGCAAGGTACACAAAGGAGGTGGTGACAATCGGAGGCATTCCTAAAGACGTCATTCTCATATAGACACTCAGCAGTATGAGGACAGATATCCTATTTAAGGACAATCTTGACCATAAGAATGTCAAGTCCTACAGGAAATTCCTAGAGAGAGCCCGAGGGTTCATAAATTAGGAAGAATTCAAAGGCCTAGTATACAAGCAAGGTATGAGGGGTGGAAGTAGCAGTAATCAAGAGCTAAGCCCAGTTGGGAAGAAACGAGGTCATCTGTAGGGGCAGACCAGTGCATCTAGGTTACTGATCTATGACCTATAACAATCGCAACAAAACCCTCCAAGCCGAGCTATCATCACAGATCATGCAAAGCGACAGAGACAAGATGACAATCGACCTCGATTGCAATGGAGATATGATATCTATCATGATTTTACCATCCCAATAGATGACGTATACTATAGAATCAACAATCAACCATACTTGTACTGACCTCCACCTATGAGGTCTAACTTTAATAAACACAATCAAAGTAAATGTTTTAGGTTATATGGAGATGTAGGACACAATATAAGGGAATGCATAGACCTCAAGTATGAAATCGAAAGGCTGGTTAGAGAAGGACGACTACAATAATATTGCATCGATAGGAACCACATAAGGAATGAAAGAAGAAATGATCATAAATATGATCAAACAAATGACGGTCGAACGCAAGAAAATGACTGTCGAGAGAACAACATGATAGAACCTGCAAATATAAGCTACACGATTCTTCAAGGGAACTTACCTTGGGGGAGACTTGAGCAGGCCTCAGAAAAATTATGCTTGAGAAGCTAGAGACATAACTAGGTAGCACTTTTTTAATGTGTCAACAGAAAAACCAACCAAAATGTCGAGGTATGGCAGGATGGAAATAACGTTCTCAGAAGATGATGCCAGCGAAGTCCATTTCCTACAAAATGACGCCTTGGTGGTCGAGGCAATGATCGACAACCTTACAGTCTACCAAATTCTAGTGGACAATGGGAGTTCAATCTACATACTCTATCCTAATCATTTAACTAAGATAGGGATCTTGTTGGATCATACGACCGTAAAATTCTCCCCCACTATATGGTCTTACAACTAACAATGTTATTCCCAAAGGAACTATAAAACTACCAATCACTATGGAAGAGAAGCCTAAGGTAGCAACGGTCATGTCAAACTTCCAAGTGGTTAAAGCGAAGACCAATGCAATACGGTCATTGGTAGGCTGACTTTGAGAGTCTTCAAGGCTATCACTTCCATATATTACCAAAAAGTGAAGTTTCCTACCCCCAGCTATGGTAAACGAGATAAGAGGCAATCAATATGAATAGAGACTCACCTACTCTGATGTAATGCATAAATATGCCAATCGTGGAAGGATGGAGTTAAGAATGGTCAATCAAAGACCAATGGAGGAAAGCATCGATCCAAGGATAGAAAAGGAGGTAATAGGAACAAAACCAACTAAAGATCTCATTAAGGTGAAAGTGGATGAGCAAGACCCATCGAAGGTATTGAAAATTAGATTAGGGCTAACCAAGAAGCAAGCAAACGAGCTCACAAAAATTTTGAGTACAATTTAGATGTCTTTGCTTATAGCCATAAAGATATGGTAGGAATTGACCTTGAGGTTGCTTTCCATAGACTAAACATAAATCCAACGTATCCCCCAAAGCGGTAGAAGAGGTGACTTTTGAACAAGGAGAGATATGAGGCCCTACAAAAAGAAGTTGACAAGCTCGAGAAAAATGGCTTTATTAAGGAATGCAAATATCCTATATGGATTTCAAATCTAGTGCTTGTTCGTGAGCCCAATGAGAAGTGGAGAACTTGTATAGATTTTAGCGATCTTAACAAGGTTTGTCCAAAGGATAGTTTCCCACTCCTACGAATTGACCAACTGGTTAGTGCCATAGTAGGATATGAATTGCTAAGCTTCATGGATTCCTATTCAGGGTACAATCAGATCCCATTCACCTGTGGGTCAAGAACACACAGCTTTTATCATAGACCAAGGGTTATACTATTATTTCTTTATGCCATTTGGACTAAAAAATGCAAGGGCAACATATCAACATTTGATAAACAAGATGTTCACCAAACAGATTGGGAAGACCATAGAAGTATATGTCGATAATATTTCAGTTAAAAGTGTGAAGGCGAGTTTACATGTGGCCCATCTAGATGAAATGTTCAAGATATTATGCAAGTACAAAATAAAGCTCAACTTGTTAAAGTATGCCTTTGGGGTGTCATCAAGAAAATTTTTGGGTTATATGGTTAGCCATCGAGGTATTGAGGCCAACCTGGCAAAGATACAAGTAGTACTAGACGTGGCGGTGCCATAAAAGCCAAAAGAACTTCAGAAGCTAGCAGATTGTGTCGTTGCCCTAAACAGTTCATCTCAAGGGTGATCAAAAAATGCATGCCATTTTTTGAAGCTATGAAGAAGCCATTTGAATGGACGGAAGAATGTCCAGATGCATTCAAAGGCTTGAAGGAGTACCTTGGAAAACCCCTGTTACTTTCTAAGGCTCTATCGAGAGAGACCTTGTATGCCTATTTGGTTGCCTCACCTACATTTTAAGTTCAGTCCTTGTAAGGGAAGAACGAAAGGCTAAGCACTTGATGTACTATCCGAGCAAGCATTTGCTTGACACCGAGACAAGATACCTAGAGATGGAAAAACTCGCGTTAGCCTTAGTAATGTTAGCTAGCAAACTAAAAAGATATTTTCTAGAGCATAAAATTGTGGTTTTAAATAATTACCTATTGAGGCGAGTCCTTTAGAAGCCTAAAACCTTGAGTCACCTTTTTAAAATTGTTGGTCGAGCTAAGTCAGTTTGATATTGAGTGCAGGCTTGCACATCAATCATAGGACAAGCCCTAGCTGACTTTCTAGTAAAATTACATCTCGACCAAGTAGCATAGATGTAAAAGTATAAAAGGAGCCAGAAAGGCCAAAATGGAGAATATATGTGAATGGTTCACAAAATGAGCATGGCTCGAGTGTTGCAGTTATGTTAATTAGCCCTGAGAACCATAAATTTATGACGGCTATAAGTGTTGAATAATGAGGCTAAGTACGTGGCGATACTCATAGGACTATGTGTCGCCTGTCATTTAAAAGCTGACTCATTAGAGGTCTACAACGATTCTCAGCTCATCTTAAATCAGATATCTGACAAATACAAAGCTAAAGTTGGTGTGATGCTAAAATATCAGCAAAAAGTAAGGGAAGAACTCTACAAGTTCAAGTCATACGAGATCAAGCAAATACCACAGACTGAGAATAGTAACATAGACACTTTGGCCCATTTGGCCACTTCAAGAGATTCAAAACTACTCAAGGTAGTACCAATCAAGGCATTAAAAGTGCCAACTATTGAAAAAGAAGTAGAAGATGCTATGCCAATTACACAAGGGGATAGTTGGATGACCCCTATCATAAAATTTCTACTTCACGGAGAGCTATCATTCGATTCAAATGAAGTAAAGAAGACCCGCTACAGGTTAGCTCGCTATCTCTTGCATGACAGGGTGCTTTATAGGCGAGGTTATTCAGCTCCTTTACTATGATTCCTAGACGAAGAAGAAGGAATAAAGGTGTTGAAAGAAATGCACGAAGGTCTATGTAGAAATCACACTAAGGGCAATCTTTGGCCCACAAAATGCTCAAACAAGGATACTATTGGCCAACATTAAGGGGATGCAAAAATATGAAAATAAATGCAACAAGTGCCAACATTATACCAAAGAAACTAATCATGTTAGTTTAGAACTAAATAATTCTTCCTAAACTAAAGTCTAACTTCTCGTAATACTTTAGCCAACACCCTTGCTTTAGTGTCCACTATTATTGTCTAGTCCCATGGACAAGCTCTTGTGAAAAACTAAGACTGTATAAAGAAGAACTAACATGATTAGTTGCTCTCGAGTCAACTGTCCAAGTTTGAGAACTCATTTTCTACAACACATGTTTTAACGTTGGCATTGAAGATGATTAATCATAGTGAGCAGTAGGTACGAACAGGTGTGATGGGTTTTATCTTGTTGTTCATGAATAGCTTCACTGCATCAAGACATACCTTTTTCATTTGATTGCCCAAACGTCCCATCGAGTGACTGCATTATCTTATAAGCAGTATTTATATTCTCATACTTCTTGCAAAGTACTTTAGACATGCTAGTTAAAAAGTGGCATTTATCTTTGTCTTTGGCTTTCTATCAACGAAAATATGCCTCTTGGGTGGCTTCTTTCGTGTTAGCTTCAAGGACTAGAGTGTAACCTATTGTTTCGGATTCCAAAGAGTCAACTTTAAAGTGCCACCTTAGGCTAGGTTAAATTAGAGGAACATATTGAATTCCTATCGCTAGGAACCTAGTACAAACCAAATGGACACCCTCCGTGAGAAGGACAAAATCAATGTTGTCTCGAGAAGTGAGAGTAATTTGCCATAAAACCCATTTTCATTTGCCATAAAACTCATTGATAAACTTTAAAAAGTTAAGGTAAATAAAACTTTTAATAAAAGTATTCATATTCATTGCAAACTCATCTTCATTTCTAGAATTCGTAGCCTCCATCTCTTCCTCTATACACAAATTTCCAACACAGAATTTTCTACTTTTCATCTATTATCTCTAGAATCCTATTTTCCTACCTTCATTGAGAAATACACATGAGCGTGACGCCTCCAATGACGTTTAATTTTTATTAGAAGCTCATCTACTTTTATGTCCTTATATATCTTTTACTCACACAACGACATTAGTTGTCTGAGTCAATTATATAACATAGTAACTTTCTTTTTGGAAAATTTAATTTTTTTTTGGGAAGATTAAAAGATTTGCTCTTGCTCCGGCCTTTAAGAACCACAAAACATACCTTCATCTTTGCTTTAACGTTATAAACATTTTCAGTTTGTTCAACCACAGCCTGTCCTTGAATAAAGTACCCAATGTTGTTGTGCTTCCTTAAACATGCAAGGGTAAATATGACTCTTTCATAAAATTCTATGGATAGTGGCATACTCAGAGGTGGCAGGTCTCTGCAAACAGTTCGAGAATGTGGTGCAATATTTAAAATTAGGTCCTTGTGTCGATGCTTTTGCGGGGGTCGAGGACGCACTCATTCATATATCTCAATATATATTTGTAAAAAAAACACATTTCTCAAAAAGATATTTGTTGTCTTTACTGAGCTTAATTTATTCATAACATACACACACGTATGTAATTGAAATTTGAAGTGTTTTGTGAAAACATTGAATTTCGAATGAATTTCACATTTTTCTGTTTATTATTGTGGAGATTTTCGTCGATGTTAAACAACATGGTGCAAATTTGGATGGGCATGAGGGAGGCTCCTTGACAGATAATCTCCAACTCCATCCTCACGTCGCTTTAGTGAGAATGGGAATAGTTTTAAGAGGCAAGGTGGGGAAGAAAATGCATTCCCTAGCGCCATCTTGCCTCATTGTTATCCCTATACATTTGAAGCCTTCCTTTCCCACCTTCCTGCTTTATGGTTTGATTGAAGGCTGATATGGAAAATCACTCCAAGTCAGCGAAACCCCTTTTCAGTCGCCCTGAAAACATCATCTCCATCCCGCCATTTGTTGTAACAAGTAAAAGGAGCGAGGGCCAACAAAGCCCATATCAACAAAGCCCATATCAACTAACCTGCAGTTGTTGATATCAGCCTGAAAAGGTTGCAAAACGAACACTATTTAATCTATCCCATGCTTCCCTTTGTTATTGAGAACTTCATTAAAATCTACAAGATTGACCAAAAAAGTCTTATTACAAATCCAAATGCACTCACTGCTTTCGAGAGCAATGGAACAACAATAGATGAAGGTATATAAGTGAAGATAGTCTTAGAGAATCTAAGCCTTGCCTTCTGGAAGTCCAAGACAAATTATGTCACATACAATATGGAAATGAGGCTCGCCAAATTGTTGCATGAACTCGAGAAATGTGATTCAGTTCATTGTGCAAAAGACTGTGAAGCAAATGTTGCTAAACCCACTAGTTCTTCTAAGACAAATTAGAGGAAGAATAAGGATGTTGGAAAGCCCAAAACCAAGAAAAAGAAGAATCAAGGTAAATATGATTTACTAGTTTTAAATATGTGCTGTAGAAAATGAGTTCTCAAACTTGGACAGTTGACTCGAGAGCAACTAATCATGTCAGTTCTTCTTTATACAGTCTTAGTTTTTCACAAGAGCTTGTCCATGGGTTAAGCATAACAATATTAAGCAAGTCATACTGCATTAAAAGATATTCCATAAAATTAAAGCATTATTTTAACATTAATTATGTAACACAATTAAATTACATAAGGAAAGCATGACTGAATTTATGTAAGAATTTAACATCATAATAATATTAACAATAATTTAAAAAAGATAAAAATATTATTTATTTTATAAAAATGTTAACATTACAACACAAATATAGAGTTAAAATTATACTAAAATACATACATATATATATACATTTATTTGTTTATCTTCTCCGAATGTTATTCTTGCAACGGACGCTTTAGCTTCCTTTTATAGGTAAATATTAGAATTGTGGGGCATTGTGGCAAAAAAAAAAATCTTCAAAACAGGTAACTTTTTATTATTTTTTTCTTTCTTTTCTTTCTCCTTCAAATTCCCCTCTTTGGAGTGCAAGTTGGGTGTTAAAATCCAATGCTTCGTGGCTAAGGGATGCATAGATGTGACACAATCCAAAGCTTTGATGGCAAGATTTGACAACTAGAAGGCTAGCACAATAAGCAGGAACAATAGAGGAAGATGTGGACCGTTGGATTGGTCTAGGTAATTAGATCTGATGGTTTGAAAGACGCGCTAATGTAGAAAGGGTGAACTTACCTCCTTCAGATTGGGCAAGGCTGATCAAAAGTAGATCCCACTGACAAGTGTTAGACTGACACAACCCCTAACGTCAACAACGGTTGGCTCATATTGAATTGACGGTTGATTGGATGACTATAAGCATGCCACGTGTCCTATTTAATTCAAAATTAGAATTTTCACACTAAGACACAAAAATATTACGCTACACTAAAATTCTATCAATTAGAGGATTTAATTAATCGATTAAAAATAGATAATTAAAACAAAATTAATTACTTTACGCAAATAATATTTACAAAAATATATTAAAAATATTTATTTTACATTAAAATACACAAAACACATTAAAATTGAGAATAAACTTCTAAAATTCTGAGCTTTAACAGTTTTACACAGATATAATTTTTTAGACTCAGAAATATTTTTAAAAATTACTAACAATATATAAAAATATATTTACAAACCAAAAACATATTTTACAACACATTAAGACTAAAAATAAAATCAAAACACATTATTTTTAAGGTTTTAATTAATTTCAAACTAAACAAATATTTTACACACTGTTATTTTACACACATCCTATCCTATAATTGATCAAGACCTAAGTTTTATTTTTTAATTTCATTTAAGTCTAGCAACACCTCCTAATGAATCGTCACTCACTTGGAGCATTAAGCACATAAAGTAATAGACAATTTCTAAGAATCAATAACCAATCCAAAAGAGCAAAATAAATCAAAATTCATTAATAGGATCCATTAGAACTCTAGAACACAAATCTAATTCATACATAAAAATAAAACCAAAAATAAAAAATATGTAAGAGGAAAAATAAAAATAAGAAAAAGATCACTAAAAAGAATGTGTCACAAACTCCAAACTCCTTCTTCCTTAATCTTCTTCTTTCTGCTTTTTTGTTACTTCAAAATGCTCTTCATTGGTATCTAAAAAAATCTAAACCTAAACTAAAAATTTATTTACTTTTTTTTTCTTTTTCTTCATTTTTCTCTCATTGAGATCTCGCTTAGCAGCCCAATAGCCTATCAAGATGGCCTCTCATTTTTCTCTTTCCTCTTGCTATAAGCATCACCACATTAGACACGTGTTGCACGCCTGTATACTAGACGAAGGGTTGAGATGCATGGCATAGAAGATAACCAAGGACGCGAGTGCATAGAAGAAAACTAGTCCGTGGTGCATAAGATCTAGCTCTAGGTTGAGTGGATTGACGTAAGGAGGAACCGTGGCATGTGGAGCGTTGCGCTTGGCTGTTGTTGTTTTGTTACGGATGTGCCAATACCTAATTTACCAACACAAGTGAGGATAAATAAATAATTAGAGGGAATATCAAATTAAATTAAATTAAATTAAAATCAAATCATTTAAAATAAAATTAACACTTAATAAAAATAAAAACCAAATTGATTTAAATATAATTAAAAACCTTTGAACATAGCAAAAAAAAAAAATCCAATTATGTACAAAAAAAACTCTATGTTTATAAAGTTATCATATCCTAAATTTACTATGCTGCTAGTCCTTAAGTAAAAACAAAAAAAAAGAAATAAAAAAAATGAATTAGAGAAAAGTTATGCTAAATTGGTGATCTCCAATGAATTCCTCGAAAGATTTACTAATAAATTTCTCAAAAATTGACTAAGGAATATAACTTTAATAATAAGGAATATAACTTTAATAAAAATGTAAATATTGACCAAGTTTTGTGGTCAACCATAGAGCGTATGCCCTGTTTTCAATTAGATTTTCATATGTGTGTGCATTAGCCTTTTTATTTTTTGTTGCATGTAATTTGAATATGCTTATGCAAATGTAAAATAAGCATAGAATTTCAAAGGAAAAAAAATAAACAAGTCTCATAGGTTTGTTTTTTATGTCTCCCTCTACTATAATATACCAACACCAGACCAAAGATCATTAAGACTTCAAAAAGCTTGTAATGAATGACTTAGGTTAAAGGCAGGATAAAGGAAAATTAGTGGCTTAAATCACACCCTAAGCCAAAAAATCTCGGACCTTTATGGAGCAAAATTCATCATTCAAGTAACACCTCCAAACTTGCTTAAAACTTTCTTTTGTCATCCACTTTATTTCTTTTTTTTTTTCTTTTTTCTTTTTTCTTTTTTTTCCCCTCAGCTACTATACCCCAAACTTGTTTCTTTCTTTCTTTTTATGAACCCAGGGTATAGCATCTTCTTTTTATATATTTTTTTCTCCTCAAGATAAAGGCATAATAGAAAATACATCATTCAAAACTCCACCTTGCTACCCAAAATTTAGCATAGCTCATCTATTTCGTAGAAAGATCACATACTTAGGGTAAGGTGAGGAATAAAAATTATTGATTAGCTAGGCTAAAAATGAGGTTAACAAACAAAGGGAAATTTTGGCTCAAAGGGGTATGCTATGGATACAAATAAGTCAAGACAAACTTAAAGAGACTCAAACAGTCCAACAAGGGCTTAAGTCATTTTCTTAATGAAGTGAAGTCTAGGACTTTGCCTCTATAGCAAATCAGGCAAATTCTAAGACTTAGTAAATCTTAAAAATCATATAATCATATAAACAATCTTCGAAAATACACACAATACTAAGATCAAGACACGGTGCTTAACATGGAACAAGTACAATCAAATTGAAACTAACACAATAATTAAACATAAAATCTAGACAATATTCACACTTTTCCATAAGTAATACGCGATTTTCAATAAAAGTTCTCATCATTGGTATAGAAAAAATCCCCAAAGAAAGCACAAAAACCTTTAATTTTTTTCAAAGAAAATTTTTATTTTTTCTCAAAAAGAAAAAGCAAGCAACAAAAGTTTAATATTCTCCCCAAACTCAATATGCACGAAATTCTCAGTATATAAGAAAGCTAAAATTGGAAAGTAAGAAAACTCTTCCCATTGATGCTTGTTAGTGCATAAGCATAGCTTGATGTCATTGAAGCTCTTTAACAGCATCCCATGTCTTCAGCTCCCATTGATTCCACTACTAATACCCACAAAAGAAAGAGAGAAAAACAAAGTGCAAATCCTAAAAATTAAAACTAAAACCCAAAATCAAATAAAAAAAAAGTTCAGAGAACTTAGGCTGCCTCCCAAGAAGTGCTTGATTTATAGTTATCAACTTGACTAACTAGGAAGGGTTTATCAAAGAGTGGCTTCTGCTACATTAGGTGTCATATAACACTATATATGGGTCTTGTGATGTGATGCCCACAAGCTTGACATGATTTGGAAGTATTTGGTATGTTGCTCTAACAATTCTTGGCTTCAAATGATAGGCTTGATGGGAGAACTCCAATCTTGACACTAGCTCATAAAGTTGATAGTATGGTGATGGTGATAATGATGGCCAAAAATGTTCACTCAGTGGTTTAAATGATCGGACCATTGATGAGCTCAAATAAATGGCTTCTTTGAGTTTCTTCATTCTTCAATGACTTTTTTGTCTCTTCTTCACAATTTGAATTACACTTCCAAACTTTTTTATTTGAATATGTAAAATCACAATCTTTATCAAACCACACCACATTCTTTACCTTTCCTCATTTTCCTTGAGCCTGTCTACATGCTCCTCACTTGGTGTTGGCTCCAAAAAGTAGTAATCTTCTATGTTAACACTTGGAACATGCATGAAGGAATGGATGCTTTCACTTCTTCAAAGTTTTACACCATTAGCACCATATGTTGCAAGGTTTCAAATGACACCTTTACCAATTCGTTCATCCTCTCAAGACCTTAAGCAAGAAAAATCTCTATGGTTGGCTCCTATTCTTGAGTTTCAGTGTCACACCATGGCTTAACAAAATTTGAGTTGTTTGCCTAACAATTTAAAGACCAATAGTCATACTATGCCATGTCTTCCAACAAAAAAAAAGTGTCATCGACAAATTGTTGGTAGACAGTCATGGTACCATCTCCACTTTCAACCTAGTATATTGTTGGAGTGCATAAGCCATTATATAAGTTTTGAAGTTGTCATTCCTTGAATAAACCTAAAATGAAATTCTTTGTATCT
Source organism: Artocarpus hirsutus (assembly GCA_946598075.1). NCBI lineage: Eukaryota > Viridiplantae > Streptophyta > Magnoliopsida > Rosales > Moraceae > Artocarpus > Artocarpus hirsutus. Next base: position 15,890 of record CAMOHE010050135.1, read on the forward strand.
TCACTCTACAGGTTCCAAATCTTGTTTACCAAAATACATGAGCATTTATTGATATAACATCTTGTGATTCAACAAAATAAACAAATTAAACAAAAAAAAATCGAAGAAAAATATTTAAACTAATCCTAGAACTAATTAGTATCACTATTAACCAAAATTAAACAAAATAATCCCCAACAACTGTGCCAAAAACTTGTTTGTTAGAAATTACAAGTGCACATATATCGTATGAACAAGTAATATAATGATAAGTAGAGTATGTTGATGAGTGAGTATTTTACTCATTCATTAATTTTTCTTAAGCTTAAATATTGTAAAATCCTCAAGCTATTGTGTTATTTTGATATTTTTGGGGTTATTTTCTAGAAAATTAATAAAATAGGATTTTATGGGTTTTTGCAATCAAAAGTAAGCATGGAAACACCCTAGAGCAAGCCCGGTTGCCACCAACATGCTCGTTGCAAGTGCAGCATGCTTGCCGCTAGCTTTAGCAACTAATAGGCTACCTTGTATAGCTGCATAGGACTACAGGTGTACCTGCGCTCGCTAAGCATGCTGTAGGCAAACCATCCAAGGTGCCTACGCACCCACGTAAAACTACAATGTGGCCTGCGTGTGCTACTGTGCATCCAGCATGCCATATATGTCTTGAATAGCCATTTTGAAGCTAATTTGGCCCTTATATCGATCTAACAATTGTGAATAATTTTGATTGAAGCCCTAATACCTTTTAAACCCCAAAAACCTAGAAGAAGAAGGGTAGCCTCCATTTTGAAGGAGGAGGCACAAATTTCCAAGAGGAGTTGGAGATAACTCTAAGGAAGCACACGAGGAAAAAGAAAAGAAAAGAAGATATATTTCTCTTGTTTTTAGAATGGGATTTTATTGTAAGTTTTAGATTTAGGTTTTATTTCCAATAAACTATCATGGGAAAAACATTTGGAGATCAGGAAGGATGAGAGGAGAAGAAGAAAAATAGTTTGTAGATCGTGACAACTCCAATTTGGTTTTTCATTCCTTTTCTCTTCTTGTTATTTTTATGATTTGTAGCTTGTTTAATTTTATTATAGAGTAGGTTTTTTTTTTTGTTTTTTTTTTCCTAGAGCTTTGATTTTGCCTTATTATGAAGTGTTGATTTATTTTAAGTAGTTTGTCATGGTTTATTTATGTTGTCTCACATTTAATGATTCTAGTTTATTTAGCCAATGAATTAGATAATTTTTATGTGGGGTTTGATGCTTGAGGGAAATTCTATGTATGGATTGTGAGAAATACGATCTAGGTGATTATATGATCAAGAGATTTATAGTTCCTTTGTAGTCATTAGAAGAACTAGAACTTAATGAATGTTAATCACTTGGTTCAAGATAGAAATATTGGAATTAGTTTCTTACGCATATTATCCAATTTAACACTTAAGAGAGGTTATTGGGTTAATCAAGAGTTCTTAACTAACAAATTATGCCACCCATTTAATAATAAAATTAATACAGATTAATTATGGCGAAGTCGATGCTCTAGTACTTTCAGTTATTTGTTTTTGTTACTTTATTTTATTATCTATTTGTATTAGTTTCTTTTATTCATTTATTTAACCGGTCATCCAAATAATCTTACAATCAATCAATTTTGATAGTTAATAGAAATTAAATACAATCCTCATGGGATCGATATTCGTACTCCAGTATACTTTATTACTTGTGACTGTGAATGCTTGCACATGTCTACATATGTTTACATGGATATTATTTGAATAATCAATTAAAAAAGGAAATAAAAAGAAACTAATAAAATAAAAAAATGAAATGAAAATAATAAAACTAAAACCATAGGTATCCAATTTCATTGATTTTTATTTGAATAAATTTACCCTCTAAGTGTTTAGTTTTAATTGATAGATTTGTTAGTCAAATGCACTAAATTACCATCTTGCTTCTTCTAATAAACTAGTTAGCATATTCATATTAACCCCTATATTCCTATGAGGAATTAATTAATTCACATTCTCTAAGTTCAAACATTCACAAGGACTATACATGCATTAAGAATATATTCATATTCTAAATTGCACATGCTCTCCCACTATTAATCATGTTCCCAATTCCATTTTTCAATTTCATTCAAGTAAAATAAGAAAAATAAAAACGAAAAAGAGTTCACCAAAAAGGAGGTGTCGCAAACTCCAAATGCTTCTTCCCTAATCTTCTACTTCATTCTCTTTCTGTAGCTCCAAAATACGATTCAATGATGTTTAAAAAAAAAATCTAAACTTAAACTACAATAAAACCTAAAATCTAAAATCTTAACTAATTTTTTTACTTTATTTTTTTTTTCTTCATTTTTCTCTATTAGACGTGTATATCCTAAGGAGTAAAAATGTAATATGTTTTTGGAGACACTTTTATCAATAAGAATTTATTTATTATTTATATACCGAATCTTGTCCTCTTTATGTTGATATTAGTTGAATGTATGTTAGGGAAACAAAAGTCTGAGACTGTTAGTCTAAACCTTAAGAATTAGGCATTAATGGACAGATTATGCAAAAGACACGATTCTTAAGATGATGGTCTAAATTATAAGATCTGCAATCGAGAGAATAAAGTTGGGCACTTTATTCATATAAAGATTGTTATATTGGCTATATCCCTATTAGGAGATGGTTTGTCTTGGCCATTGGAGGTGGACCCTATGAATAGAAACATTGGCACATTGTCATAGGTGCCGATGTGTTGGATCATGACATAAAATGATTTGATTTGGATTAATAATTATGTCTTGGCAAATCAATTCACATTAGACAATCATTTGTATTGTATCTTAATCCTAAGATAAATAGTGGGCCTGTTGTCATGACTTATATCTTTTGATATACCAAAGGGTGACATCCACTTTGATAGTGGTACACATGCCGATATGTTGGAGGCATGACTCTTGATAGCGTAGACTTGTTATTCATAGATATGGAATCCACAGCTCCTTTTTAGGAGTAGTTGATATCCTCTTATATGCATTATCCTGTAATTGAAAAACTAGAGCACTCATCCATTTGGATATATAGGCGAAACCAAAAGGTATATTGTCTTTGGAAGGTAAGTTTTTCGATGGTGAGATAATGGAATGTTAAGATAAAAATAATCAAAAAAATAAGGCAAAACTTGTCCTTAAGTCGATTATGGATAATCCTATTGGGATACGATACATTATGATATGCCATGGAGACTTAGCTATATAGCTCATGCAGCTCCAAGCTTTTAATAGAGTAGTGTTGGAGTTGATAATTATGAAATGTATATCTAGGATATTGGTTTTCATAATTATTAGGTTCTTGAACTATATAGGTCCATCAGGTCCCCCTTGCTAGCTCATAAAAATTCTGTCATGGTACGGCGTGTTTTTCCAATAATTGGTGACTTATGTCAAATTTATTAGATTGGCTGAAATTCGATAAAATCAGATAATTTATGTTTGTTTATCGATTGAATTAATTTTATGATAAAGTTAATTCAAGATAAACTTGTTGAATTATTGGGATTCGATAATCATGTCTGTTTATCGGTTGGATTAGTTTTGAATAAATTAATTCAAGATAAACTTGTTGAATTATTAGGAATATTTATTTTCCTAGAGATTATCTAGATGACTGTTTTAATTAGATAACTTCATTAAAACTTACACTCATTCCCAGAATCTCAAGTGGAAAATAAAGATTCGTAGACTTTTTATGCAAGTTTGACCAACCGATCTTTAAGTTCGGCCTGCCAATTGAGGAGGTATGGCAGGCCAATCTTCCTGTTCGACCTGCTGATTGAGGACATAAAAGGATCATGTGTTTTCACGCAAAATTTTATCATATATTGATTCTTATTCAAATTTTTCAAGGCCTTATCTGATAAGGACTGACTCTTGAGCCCAATCTCTGTAAAAGGGGAGTGAGTCTCATTATTATTTAGATCAGTTGAGAAATCTAGAGTGAGACTCTGAAACTCCCGGAGAGCTATCATTCATAAATCACAAATTATAGCTTTGGATATTTCTCAATTGGTTGGAACGAGAGCCACCTAGGGAAAAGCTAAACGACATGAGCCCACACTCACTCTGATCGAGGATAAAGATAGCAAAGAAGGCCAATTAGTTGAGGTCTTTCTAGAATGCTACTTTTCTTCATTGATTACAGGAGCTTTTTGACACACAAAGGTTAGTAAGATTTGGTTAATTTATGTATATTGCATGTTAAACTCGTGTTTTGAAAATACTCTGATATAAAAAATTTTAAAATTCTACTGCGTGCTATTTTTTCAACAATTGGTATCAGAGCCATAGTTTGTACATAAATTTACAAGTTTGTGATCATGTTAGATGAATAAATTATGTAATTTTTATCTCTCTTATGCTTGAATTTAGTTTTTATAGGGAGGTGGCACTCTAGGGTTTCCATATATTTTTATGTTGTCATAGATTATATGGTGAATGTTTATTAATTAATTATGGTTGATTAAATTATTATTTAATTATTTATTAATTAATTAATTTATGCTGGTTATGGTTCCTTAGAGGTTAGAATGTATATCTAAGTTTTTCATGTAATTAGATGGTGGACTATCATCGCTGTCTAGGAGTTATTATTTAATTTTGTATTTGTAAGAATTTTGTAATTAAATAATCATTCGGAGAAGACGAATCTAGAAGACGGATATAGAAGATGGATAATGGCGTTCCTAGATATTTCTTGAGTCTCTAATTTTATATTTTTGAATTGTTGAAAATAAAATTAATAAATTGCATTAGAAACTGTATTTTTTGAAAAGCGTGATTTCTGCTCGATCTGTAGTTCGGCAAGCCAATGGTCATAGAATCGACTGGCCAGACTTCGGGTTTAGCAGGCCTCCGACAAGGCAAAAATCAAGTAGCTCTAGCGGTAGGCCAAACTTTTCAGTTCAGTAAGCTGAATTGTTATGATCAACTGGCTAATCTAAAAAGATCGATAGGCCAGCGGATCATGACCAGCAGGCCGATCACACATATCGATATGCCAGCAGAGAGCTAAAAATTTTTCCAAAAAAGGTGCAATTTTTGATGTAGTTTTAATTTTACATTTGGGACAATTCTAAAAAACATTAAAATTTGGATATGATAAAAAATATGGAGTATTCGATCTATGCTGGATTGAAGACTTGAAGATGGGCATTACATGAAGAAGGATATAACTTGAGGATTCAAGGATGAAGAATCAATAATATGTTTCGATTATTCTCTTGTAATCTTTATTTTCTATTCTCTAGGGTGAAACCATAATATTACGATTATTTATTATTATTTTGCTTGTAGCTTTGCTTGATTTCTTTACTTGTCCATATTATAATATGATATGCCATGTATATTGATAACATGTCATATAGAATAGGGAGTGCCACTCAATTAAGAATTGTTCATGCATGTTTACAAAATAAAACCTTGATTTCAAAAGAATCAGTGGGAGAAGGTTTTTGAAGAAAGGACCAACAGCCTCCATCGTTGGTCCATAGGTAACACATAGTAGTTCCAACCCTTAGGAAGGGACTTCATCATGTACTGAGTTGGATCTCCAAGAGGATAAGATACTTTAGCATACTTTACAATTGCACACCCCTAGGTGGTGATTATAAATCATAGATAAAATATTGAAATGATGGTTATATACTCAAGTTAATTTTATTATTAACCTCTCTTAGAAGCTTTGTTAATAAAATTAATGGCCAAGGAAATGATTATTAATATATGCTAGATCATACGGGTCCTAGATGTCATATATTAGTCAAAAGGGGATCTGTGTTCCTGATTGAATTTAGCAAGACTCCCCTACAAGCTTGTTGAATTCTGAGTTGGGAATTATCGTTGTAAGGTTGTGATATTTTTAAGGTTTTAACACATAAACACATTTGTATGTTTTTACATGATTATGTTGTCTTACTAAATTATTATGCTATGTTTGCTTACGTTTGATTCTTTATTGTAGATTAAAAATGTCTAAAAATGCTTTATCATTAATACTTGACAAAAACAAATTAATGGGTGAAAATTATAATGATTGAAAACGGAACCTGAATAGCATCCTCTTCTTTGAGAATCTAAAATTTGTGCTGACAACCCCTTACCCTCCAAAGCCTACAGGAGATTCCACCAATGATCAAAGCCAAGCATATTATCATTAGAAAGATGCAAATGATCAGGCCCATTGCTATGTTATGGCTAGCGTGAATAACATGTTGCAGGTTCAATATGAGGATTATGAGACTGCTAGACAAATCTTGGATAATTTGAAAGACATGTTTGGAGACCAGGCCTTAACAAAGCGACAAGGGGTGCTTCAAAAACTTCTTAATTGTAAACAGAGACCGAGGACATCTGTAAATGAGCACAGGATGTTGGTCATAGGTTACCTACTAAGGCACAAACTAATGGAGCCAACATCGATGCTAAAACTCAGATGACTATGGTCTTTGAGACTCTATCTAAAGAGTTTATCTCATTTGGAGCTACTTTTAATTTAAGTAATAAGCACGATATGACCTTAACAAAATTATTGAAACAGTTGCAGGAGTTCAAACTGCTGATCAAGAATCTCTTGCTGGTGGTGAGGCCAATTTGGCCGCTACTTTTGGTTCCAATCCTAACCCTAGGAATGAAAAGAAACAATGAGCCAAGGACGGGAAGTCTTCTATTCCTGCTAACAACAAGAGCAAGAAGAAGAACCCAAAAAAAGCTAAAGTGCTTCTTTTGCGAGAAGGTTGGGCACATCAAGAAGAATTGCAAGAACTTCCCTTCCTGAGAAGGTAGGTGTGATTTTTTGTATTTAAAAACTTGTGTGGTTGAGGAATCTAGTTTTGGTGCAACTAATCATGTTTGTGTTTCTCTACAGGGGTTCAAAGAAACGAGAAGTCTGCTTCATAAAGACTTTACACTTCGAATGGGCAATGGATCCTTGGTCTTAGCTGAAGTAGTGGGAGACGTCCATCTGCATTTTGATAATTATAGAAATTTAATTTTGTGAGATTGTTTTGATGTTCCTAAATTTAAGAGGAATTTAATTTCTGTAGCTTGTTTATTTAAAGACTCTTATTTGGTTTCTTTTAATAATAAAGTGGTGATTCGTAAAAATAAATCTTTTATCTGTTCTAGATGGATGCAAAATAATCTATATTTTATCAAACCTAAGATGGACTTACTGCTTAAAGCTGAGATGAATGATAATAACTCTAAAAGACTTAAAACTTCTCACTTTAATAAGACTTATCTTTGGCATTTGCACCTTGGTCATATTAACCAGAATAGGATTCAAAGATTGGTAAGGGATAGACCTTTAAGTCACTTAAAGGTGGAATCCATACCTCAATGTCAATCTTGTTTGGAGGGTAAAATGACCAAAAAACCATTCGGGTCTAAGGGCAATAGGGCCAAAGGGGTTCTAGAACTTGTGCATAGTGATGTTTGTGGGCCAATGAACATCCAGGCATGAGAAGGGTATGAGTACTTTGTCACTTTTATTAACGATTATTCAAGGTATGGGTATGTGTACCTGATGCACCACAAAGCGAAACTTTTGACAAGTTCAGGGACTTTCGAGCTGAAGTGGCAAAACAATTCGGTAGGCCCATAAAGACGCTTCGATCTGATCAAGGTGAAGAATATCTTTTTAATGAGTTCTTCGGATACTTATTAGAGAATGAGATTTTATCCCATTTGACTGTGCCAATCACTCAGGAGTAGAATGGCATAGCAGAGATAAGAAATAGGACTTTATTAGACATGGTCAGACCATGATGAGTTGGTCATTGTTGCCTTTATCCTTTTGGGGATATGCACTACAAACTGCATGTAATTTTTTGAACAATGTGCCTTCAAAATCGGTCTCTAAAATTCTTCATGAGTTGTGGACGGGCAAGAAGACATCCTTAAACTATATTCGTATATGGGAATGTCCGGCTCATGTCTTGTTTAAGGATGCGAATAAGTTGGAAGCATGTTTGAAAGTTTGCATGTTTGTAGGATATCTAAAAGGGACTAAAGGGGGTTGTTTTTATAACCCAAAGGAAAATGAAGTTGTGGCTTCAACTTATACAACTTTCCTTAAGGAGAGTTGCATGGACAACTTTAAGCCTCAAAGCAAAGTGGTGCTTGAGGAGTTGGGAAGTGATTCAATCACACCAGGGGTTCCAGTAGAAACCACTTCAATCGGTGTAGAAAAATCAAACGAACCCGAACAACAACCTAAGGGGATTCGACGTAGTAGGAGGATCGGGCATCAACCCGAGAGGTATATGTTCAATGGTGAGTCCTTCTTGGCTGAGCCAGATGAATATGATAGGGATCCTTATACTTTTGCAGAGGCTATGAACACAAAGATGAAGTCTATGAAGACTAATCAGGTTTGGGAACTTGTGGATCTTCCCGAAGGGTTAAACCCCATTCGGTGTAAATAGATTATCAAGAGGAAGAGTGGAGTGGATTTTCACGAGGAAACCTTTTCACTTGTAGCCATGCTTAAGTCTATCCAGATTCTCTTGTCCATAGCTACCGCTCTCAATTACGAGATTGGATAGATGGATGTCAAGATGGCTTTTCTAAATGGCTATCTTGATGAGTCCATTTATATGGAACAACTAGATGGGCTCAAGGCTAAGGGTCAGGAAGGTAAGGTTTGTAAGCTGCTAAAGTCAATTTATGGACTTAAGCAGGCTTCCCGTTCTTGGAACATATGATTTTATCAAGTGTTCAAGTCTTATGAGTTCTTGCAAAATGTGGATGAACCATGTGTGCACAAACACATTAATGATGGGAAGACAGTTTTTCTACTGCTCTATGTAGATGACATTTTACTAATTAACAATGACATTGGCGCATTGTCATTGGTCAAATTACGGTTGACCAAGCAGTTTTGACATGAAGAGCTTAGGTGAGGCTAATTTTGTTCTCGGTATCCAGATCTTTTGGGATAGGAAGGACAGAATGATAGCTTTATCCTAGCTGGCATACATAGATAAGATTCTCAGGAGGTTTGGAATGTAGAATTCCAAGAAAGGTGGGTAATCATCTAGGTTTGGAATTACACTTTCTAAGAAAGACTCTCCAAAGTCTAAGGAAGAAAGATAACACATGAAGAAAGTGCCTTATACTTCGGCAGTGAGTAGTCTCATGTATGCCATGCTTTGTACATGACCGGATATTTGTTATGCAGTCAAGATTATAAGTCGATTTCAAGCAGATCTAGGACCAAACCATTGGGTTGCGGTCAACCACATTTTCAAGTACTTGAGAAGGACTTGGGGGTACATGCTTGTGTATTAGGGTGAGGACTTAACTCCTCTAGGATACACTAATTCAGATTTCCAATCCTGTCTAGATTCTAGGAGATCGACTTCAAGTTTTGTGTTTACTCTGGCAAATAGTGACATCTATTGGAGAAGTGTGAGGTAAGATTGCACTTCGGATTCAACGATGGAGGCCGAGTATTGTGTAGCTAGTGATGCTTCAAAAAAAGCAGTGTGGCTCCACAAGTTCCTTAAGGATCTTGAGGTAGTTCCTGGTATGCATAAGGCGGTATCACTATATTGTGATAACAATGCAGCGGTAACTAATGCTAACGAAACAAGATTTCACAAGAAGAGTAAGCATACTGATCAGAAGTAACATGTAATAAAGGACTTCACAGAGGGCGGGCATGTTGCTATTTGCAAAATCGCATCTGATGACAATTTAGCTGTTCCATTCATGAAGACACTAACTGCGAGAGTTTTTGAGAGGCATGTGGAAGCTATGGGGATGCAAGATTTGTCATATTTACTCACTTAGTGCAAACAAGAGATTGTTAGGTGTATGCCCTAAGGAGTAAAAACGTAATATGTTTTTAGAGATATTTTTATCAATAAAGGATTTATTTATTATTTATATACCAAATCTTGTTCTCTTTATGTTCATATTAGTTGAATGTATGTTAAACCTTAAGAATTGAGCATATAATGGACAGATTATGTGAAAGATACGATTTTTAAGATGATAGTCTAAATTATGAGATCCGCAATTAAGGAAAAAAAGTTGGGCACTTTATTCATATAAAGATTGTTATGTTGTCTCTACCCCTATTGGGAGATGGTTTATCTTAGCGATTGGAGGTAGACTCCATGAATAGAAACATTAGCACATTGTCATAGGTGCCGATGTGTTGGATCAGAACATAAAGTGAATTGATTTGGATTAATAATTCTGTCTCGGCAAATCGATTCTCTTTAGATAATTATTTGTATTGTATCTTAATATTGAAATGAATAGTGGGCCTGTTGTCTTGACTTATGTCTTTTAATGTACCAAAGGGTGACATCCACTTTTTATAGTGATACACATGCCAGTACTTTGGAGGCATGACTCTTGATAGCGTAGACCGGTTATTCATAGATATATAATCCATAGCTCCTCTTTAGGAGTAGTTGATATCCTCTTATATGCGTTATTCTGTAATTGGAAAACTAGAGCGTTCAACTATTTGGATACATAGGTGTAACCGAATGGTATACTGTCTTTGGATGGTAAGTTTTCTAATAGTGAGATAATAGAACGTAAGTTAAAAATAATCGAGAAGGTAAGGCAGAACTTGTCCTTAAGCCGATTATAGATAATCCTATAGAGATACGATATATTATGATATGTCATGAAGACTTAGCTATATAAGCTTTGTAATTCTATACAGTTCGAGAGTGCAACTCCAAGCTTTTAGTGGAGTAGTGTTGGAGTTGATAATTATAAAATAAATATCTAGGATATTGGTTTTCATAATTATGGGAGCTTGAACTATATAAGTCCATTAGGTCCCTTTTGCTAGCTCATAAAAATCCTGTAACGATGCGATGTGCTTTTCCAATAATTGATAACTTATGTCAAATTTATCAGATTGGTTGAAATTCGGTAAAATCAAATAATTCATGTTTGTTTATCGGTTGAATTAATTTTGTGATAAAGTTAATTCAAGATAAACTTGTTGAATTATGGGGATTAGATAATTCATGTCTGTTTATCGGTTAGATTAATTTTGAATAAATTAATTCAAGATAAACTTGTTGAATTATCAAGAATATTTATTTTCCTTGAGATTATCTAGATATGACTTTTTTAATTAGATAACTTCTTTATTGTGTTAGTTGAATTAAAACTAAGGCTCATCCCTAGAATCTCGGGTGGGAAATAAAGATTCGCAAAGAACTTTTTTTCGCAAGTTCGGCTGGTCGATCTTTAAGTTCGGCTTGCCAATTGAGGAGGTTTGGCAGGCTGATCTGCCAGTTCGGCCTGCCGACCGAGGCAATAAAGGATCACATGTTTTCATGCGAGATTTTATTAGATATTGATTTTGATTTGATTCTTATTCGAATTTTTTGATGCCTTATCTGATAAGGACTGAATCCTAAGCCCAACCTCTATAAAAGGGGAGTGAGTCTCATTATTATTTAGATCAGTTGAGAAATTTAGAGTGAGACTCTGTCAGTGAAACTCTGAAAGTCCTCGGAGAGCTATCATTCATAAATCACAAATTATAGGTTTGGGTACTTCTCAATTAGTTGGAAGGAGAGCTGCTTGGGGAAAAGCTATACAACGTGAACCCACACTCATTCCGATCGAGGATAGAGAATAGCAAATAAGGCCAAATTGGTTAAGGTCCTTCTAGAATGCTACTTCTCTTCATTGATTATAGAAGCTTTTCGATACACAAAGGTTAGTAAGATCTGGTTAATTTATGCATATAGTGTGTCAAACTTATGTTTTGGAAAATACTTTGATATAAAAAAATTTAAAATTTCACTACGTACTAGTTTTCCAACATTCTCTCATTAAGATCTAGTTTGGCTCCCTAGTGGCTTATCAAGATGGCCTCTCCTATTTCTCCTGCCTTTTATAAGGTCTGGGACTTCATTTCCTTTCAATTGCACAAGCCAGCCAAGAGAAATAGTGGAGCACAACTATGCATCACCCCATCAACGACGTGTTGCACGCCTATTTGCTAGATGGAGGGCATGGCATCTGGGGAAAGGACGAGGAGCGTAGGTGCATAGAAGAAAACTAGTCTGCATCACATGAGTTCTACTTTGAGCTGAGTGGCTTGACGCGAGGAGGAAGCATGGTGCTTGGACATTAGCCCTTCACTACTACTATTTTGATACAAACGCGCCAATGTCGGGTGGCTGCCAAGCATGTGCTAGTCAATCTATTGAGCTGATCAGATAGCTTGGATTGCGAGTGGGAGTCCTTTCAATTTTGTGCGGGTGGTTATCTTATGGATGCACATCTTAAATTCAAACTTTTTATCCTCTTTGCCCAAATTTGGCTCCAAATTTTCATGTTTTTCCTTGAATCTAATTTACCTACACAAATGACGATAAAATGTATAATTTGAGGAAATATTAAAATAAAACAAATTAAAATCAAATAAAATTAAATCATTTAAAATATAATAACATCTAATAAAAATAAAACAAAATTGAATCAAAGAAAATTAAAAAGCTAAGAACATAGCAAAAAAAAAAAAAATCAAATTTACAAAATAGTACTATGTTTATCGAGTTATCAATCTTCCATGATGATATTTCCTATACTACCCATTTTTAACAAGCAGGTTTAATGGATTTTCTTTGCAACTTGTAATCTTCTTTTCAGCTCTAACATATTTTATTATGAGTGGTACAAGAATCATTTTGAAACTAAAACAATATCGTCCTAGAATTTGGCTTTGGAAAATTTGGACCCTAATGCCTAACATGAAAGGGGAAAATTTAAGACAAGTTCTACCTTTAGACTTGAATGTGATTGCTTGAGGAATTAGAAACCTATTTATAGAGGTCGAATAATAAAATTGATGAGTGCTTATCATCCTTACAATGGACTCATTGGGCACAACAAGCAGCAGCAGTAGCAACAACAGCAACAACAATAGTAACGTTTAGCCTAGGAGTTATTTTTTAAAATTTTGAGACAATATTTTTTCACGTGAATCATGACAATTGGCTTGAAATTTTCTATATGTAACTGATGTTAAAATTAAGAGTTTTCTATTTTTTGAGAGAATATATAAGGATTATCTACCGTTTGTAAGTTATAACAATGTCATTTACATATCCACCAAATGTAGTAATATAATTAATTCCCAACTTTAAAAATAAAGAGGTTACATTAACTATTGAAATCTAAGAGAATTTTAATGTATTCTAAACCATGTATAACTTAAATGATAAATCTTCATATATGGTAATAACATTATATCTCTGAAAATTATACAAGATATATTTCTAAAAAGACAATAACAATTAAAACAAAATAAGGAGGACACATTAATGATTGACCCTTAATATCAATTACATGTCCACCGAATGTAATAATGACATTACTCAACTTAAAAATTAAAAAAGATACATTGACAATTGATCTTGAACATCATCTTAATACATTTTATACCATGTATAAAACAAATTATATATCTGACATATATAATAATAAGATTATGTCTTCGAAATTGGAAAAGATATATTTATGAAACAAGCACCTTCTGCCTACATAAATTAATGGAGTAGCGGTTGCTAGGGTGTAGATGTTGGAAATGACAAAATATGCTCTTATTCACAGACTAGGCCAAATGGTCTAGTCCGGGGTTTTTGGGCCTTGAGAGTCCATTTTTGATGCTATTTGAAGCGTTTGAGATTTGAAAATACCTATTTTCATTAACATTACCTAAAATAAATATTTAAAATATGAAAATGAGCTCCTTAATGTTTGATTATTAGTTATTGTTGCATTGGTGGTAATTTAAGTAGAAATTTTCATTCTTTTAGAGGTGTCAAGTACCGGACCTCACGAGAGCTTTATTGACAATCTCATTGAATAAAGTAAGTATAATTTGACTTGTATCACCATAATTGTTGTGCATTTAATGTTGTGAATTGATATGTGAAAGTTATGTGCATTGAACTACATGTTGTGATTTCAAGCATATTCTAGCATGTAAAGAATTATGAAAAATGTGAAATTGATTATACTGGTAAGCTGCGACTGGTCTCTAAGCGTTTGCAACACAATGATGTGAAACTTTTAAGCGTTTGGGACACAATGATGTGAAACTTTTAAGCATCATAGATGTAATGATTAGGTATCTAGGATGCCATGTGAGATGTTAAGCATCTAGGTGTTGGAATTAAAATATGAAACGCAGCGGAAGGAACGAATCGTTGATAAATAAAAATTTTCTAAAAAAAACTTTGTTCATCAGGAATAGCTATATAATTTTAATAATAAAAAGCTTTAGGAATTTTACTAACCTTTTTTTAAGACTATCAGGGTATCCTAGCTTTCCTCTTTGACACCACGATCTTCCAATCTAGGCCTCCACACCAATTGAAAGACGAGTGGGCGTCAAACTATAAGAATGAATTTTCCTCACACTTTTTTGAATCTGCTATGTACTCAACACATGAGATAGTAGACCATTTTTTTTTTAGAGAAGAACTCTCAGTTTTTCTCTCTGAGTATTCTGCAAAAGTTACGTGAATGAAAAATCTCTTAAAATAACTGTTATCTCTCTCTTTTTATATCTGAGCCATTAGTAATTTTTTTAATTAATTTCAAATTTGAAATAACCACCATATCAGATATATGGTGAAATGATATATTTTACATAATTCTTACCTTTTTCCTTTTCTTTTTTTTTATTAACCGAACCACGTAAGTGATTCTTTTAACTTTTAATATATATATATATATATATGTATATATATATATATCATGAAGTAAGCGGACGCCCACGTTTTTTTTAATATATATATATAGATCGTGAAATTCACGACGTGAAGTTCACATTTTAGTTTTTTTTTGTTTATATTAATATATATATATATATTATTAAATCTTATATATAAAAAGATTTGGTTCAAAACTATATATATATATATATATATATCTAAATCTAAATTTAAAAATAAATCACATTTATTTAAGAATAGATTTTAAAATTAATCAATTAATTAATTAACTAATGCTCAGTTAAATATGACAACATTTATCACATTACATTATGTGTCACAGAGAATATTTTTCTGTGTCACATTAATAATTCAAGTATGAAATAATTAATTCAGAATTCAATAATTTCAAACTAAATATGTATAATTCATTCTATGCATAAATCCAATATAGTGTTATAGAGGTGATATTGGGGACCTATGGACTTATAACCCAAGCTCCAATAAATTTGAGAATTAATTAAACTCTTTGATTAATGTGCCAAATTTATTAGTTTCAGTGTTATTCCACTAAAAACCTAAAACTAAACTCTTGAGATTATAGTGAAATTACTCAAAGAAAATAAGCTAGTAGTTTATTGATATAATCATTACATATAAGTCAGTCCTCCATAAATAATTCATAATAAGAGCTAGGTTCAATTTCCATTTACCTCTCTTATTATATCTTTATCCTTGAGTTTCAATAATTCTCTAATGAATAGTTAATTTATAATCTTATTATGAACGAGCGTTCTACTGTTCAAACCTCGAATCATCACTCAAGAGAACTATTTTTCTAACTTCCATAAGGAAGGAATAGATTTTATATCTGTATAATATTATTCCCAGCCATTTATTACATTATGTTTCTAAGATGCTAAGTTATGATCTGTGCTTTAACAAATCTTACCATGCATGTCAAAAAACATAATGTCATAAATAGGAGTCTAATAAACACTCAAGATTAAGATGTCAAATATATGATCATCATAGTGATAAATTTGAATACTCTATTTGTAACAGATGATTATTAGAGATTTATAATTTATCTGGTCCAGTCCTATATAATCTCATTATATAAAGTACCTCCAATCTAATGTCTCTACATTAATAGTCCAGATAATGACTATTTCATTCTAAATGAGATTGGACCGTACTTGTAATATTTAATTAAAGATCCCAAACTTTAATTAATTATTATAGACTATTTAGATTATTATTTATAAATTTAATCCCTAAACATATAACACTTATATGCTAAATTTATATTCATATAAATAATCATGGAATTTTCTTGATGTTTATAAAAGTATTCATAATACATATACGCAATCAAAATAATTATAAATGTCACTTTATTTATTTATTAATAATATGTACAATGTCACAGCTTTTAAGGCACCAAACCCAACACTAGGATGTAATTCTTCCCCTTCTTGGAAATACTAAAAAGTGTGCACACTATGTTAAGAGTATGAAAGATACATTTGAAAGTAAATGAAATGAAAGGATGATAAAGTGCAATGTTAAAGAGTAAACATATATTAATTAAGCTCTTTCATTCAAATGTTACTCATGCTTGTATAATTCTACTTACTAGGCACTAGCTCACTCATTTTTATTGTTATGTAGATGAGGGCACGTTCCAACACTAGCTGAGGATTAGATGATTGGCTAATGCACTCTCAATGCTCGAGGCTAACGTATGTGGACTAGCTGACCTGTTATTTTGTGGTCTTATTGTATATGCATTTTTGGTGAGCCAAAGGGATTATATATGGTACAAGGCTGAGTCTATTTTTTGAGAAATGTATTATATTGTATATATTGGGCAAGCCATTTGAGATGTATTACATATGTTTTAGTATCCTTACTAGTTAAAACTATTTAAAAGTCCAAATTTGCCTGTATTTTAATACTCCTTTTGAATGATATATTAAGGTTAACACAAGTAAAAAGGTAAGATGTAGCACTACTTAATGTAACTAGATGGGTCTTTTAGGATTATGTTAGGTGGGTGTTATAACTATGCAAGCAAACGACTACTCGACGCAAAGACATGATATGTGGAAATGGAGAAGCTGGCGCTAGCTTTGGCTATGTCAACAAGAAAATTGAAAGGTATTTCTTGGAACACAAGGTGGAAGTTTTAACAAACTACCTGCCTTACAAAAGCCAAAGACCTTAATTTACTAAAATTTTCGATCAAATTGAGTCAATATGACATGAGTACAACGCTAAGACCACTATTAAGGGGCAGGCATTGGCAGACTTTGTTGTTGAGTTTGCGGCTCGGCCAAAAGGAAACAAGAAAGAAGCAAAAAAAAACAACCAAAGTGGAAACTATATGTTGACGGTTCATTGAACAAGCACAGCAGAAGAGTAAGGACTATGCTGGAGAGCCTAGAAAATTACAAGAACATGATGGCAATAAGGTTAAAATCCAAATCGTCCAATAAAAGGGCCAAATACGAACCATTGTTGGTAGGGTTAAGGCTTGCTTGTCATTCAAAAGTCGACTTATTGGAGGTTTATAGCGACTCATAGCCCATCGTGAACCAAATCTTCGATGAATATAAAGCCAAAGATATGGTAATGGTAAAACACCTGCAAAAAGTCATGGGAGAAATTGCCAAGTTCCAATATTTTGAGGTGAAGCAAATACCATGAGTAGAAAATAGCATTGCTGATGCTTTAGCTCATCTCACCATGTCAAAAGACTCCGAGTTACTAAAGATCATCCTAGTCGAGGTTCTAGAAGTCCCAACCATCCAACAAGATGAGATTGAAGAAGCAAAGCCCATCGCCCCAGTACAAAATTGGATGACATTGAAAACCAGTTATTTGTTAAGCGAGGAGCTACCCATTGATCTAGTTGAGGCTAAAAGGATTTGGTATAGGGCGGCTTGTTACCTACTTCATGGCAAGATGTTCTATCGCCAAGGAAATTGGCCCCTCTTTTGTGATGCCTCGATAAAGATGATGGATTGGAGATTTTGAGGGAGATCCATAAAAGGTCATGCAGAAATCACTCAGGAGGGCAATCCATATTGTACAAAGCACTGAGACAAGGATATTATTGGCCGACCTTGAAGAAGAATGCTATTGAATACACCCAATTTGCAATTACGATAAGTGCCAATGCTATGCTACTATGATGAAGTCTCACCCTAAGAACCTAACATCAATTTTAAATCCCTGGCCCTTTGAGAAATGGGGAATAGACATAATTGGTCCATTCATCACGTGCCAGAAGGCTTTAAATTTGCAATAGTGGCAGTTAATTACTACACTAAGTGGACCGAGGCAAAAGCGTTCACCACAATCACAGAGGCCAATTGCACAAGTTGTATCTAGTCTAATATAGTCTGCCAATTCAGGGTCCCATACTTGTCTCCAACAACAGGAAGCAATTTGACAATGCAAAGTCCTAAAATTCTATGATGACCTAGGCATTCATAAAAATTTCTCAACAGTAATCTACCCTCAGTCAAACGGTCAAGTTTAAGCTGTGAACAATAACAAAAAGCATACGTTGAAGAAACGCCTTGATGACCTGAAGGGAAGTTGGGCTGAGGAATTGCCAAAAGTATTGTGGGCTTATAGAATGATAAATCATACAAACACAAGTGAGACCCCATTCTCACTAACTTACAGAGTAGAAGTTGTGTTGCTAGTCGAGCTAATCTTGCCTACCAATAGAGTGGTTGCATATGATGAATACGACAATGCATAGCTGATGGATGCGGAGCTCAACTTGCTCCAAGAATGAAGAATACGCTTCCAGATACATCTCGTCGCGTACTAACAAAGGATGACAAGATATTACAACAAGAAGGTCAAAGAGAGAAGATATGCTGTGGGAGATTTAGTTTTAAGAAAAGTGACTCTAGCCACAAAGCTAAGAAATGTAGGTACTCTTGGTCTAAACTAGGAAAGACCTTACTGGGTCTGAGACATCATAAAGCAAGGGACCTATATGCTGGAAACTATGACAGGTCAACATGTGGAACATTGATGGAGTGCCGAGCACTTATTCCCATATTGCTAATAATTATTATTATTATGTTACTTGTCTCTACATTTGCTATATTATTTTCAAGCTTTAATAAAAAAACTCCAAAGGAGTTGTTCCATTTGCAATTATTGTTTACTTTTACTTTTGTTCATATTTTTCTCATGCGATATATGATGTCATCTTGAATCTAATAATGTCAAAAAAAGAGTTAAAAGGCTTGATATTTGACACGGGGGTAGGAGACATGACTAAAGGTCTCATTAAGTCTTGACCTCCCTTAAATTTTGTTATTACTTATTAAACATAAAAAATAAAGGAATTTAATGCACAATACATTGTTAGAAGTCTGCTCTAATCGTAAGACAAATGTGCTATTGAGAATAATGGCCAAAAGCCTAAAGTCATTACAAAAAATATATTCAAAAGTAAAAAAAAAAAAACACAAATATTCTATTTATCTGTCTCCATCGGGGTTTCCTTTCCCACCTCTGTAGTAGTAGTCGACTTATCAACTAGGGTCAAGGCGTTAGAAGAGTATAAGAAAGATAGATCCTAGACTAAATATGCTACCCAAATCTGCTGCACTATTTGCTTGCCCATGGAAAAGAGAACGTCTTTCTAATCATTTTCATACTCCTCTGAAGCCTGGTAAGCCTCGATCGTCGTGGCATTAGCAGTTGCAACAGTAGCAATGACCTCTTTATCCCACTTCTTCATAGCCTCTTCAATTCCAGCCCTAAAGCCTTCTTCCTTAGCCTTGGATAACCTCTCTGTCTCCTTCTCGATAGCTACCTTGAGGACTTTGAAATGCTTTAACAAGGCAACGTTCTTCTCCTATTCAACCTCGAGAATATTTAGGGTCTTTGCCCCTTATCTTTAGCATCCTTGACAACAAGCTTTTAGATGTCGAGAAGGACTTTAAGATTTTCTATCTCCTTACAAGGCCTTTTTGTGTTACTCACCCGCTACTCTTCCTCATCGTAAGAGGCTAGGGCCATTATCAAAGTTTAAAAAAATTAAAGGTGAAAAGAAGGCGAGGTAACAAGCATGCTTAAGGAAGAAAATAAGTTGTACCTTAACTAGGTGATGAACCAACTCACACTAATAAATGAGAAAAGGAGATTTCTTAGTTGCGGACCACTTTTTCTAAAAAATGTTGTGACAAATCGCCTTGTAAGCAAGCTTGAACTATGGCAAAAGGTTGAGAATGTTGGCAATTTTAGGAGCCAAACAGGTCACCTATTATGAAATTGGGATCAATAATCCAACTCTTAGGAAAAAGGCATGGGCCTCTCTATGGAGGGGGAGATAAAACATCTTGCACTTCAAAGACGATGGCTTTGTTTACTCAAATCTTATGGGTTAACATGCTATCATCGATTCGTTAATTGGAATGGTTTCGTTTAGAACCCTCAGAATGATCGAATCACTTCATAACTCCTTAAGCACCACTTTGTTTTGAGGCTTAAAGTCGTTCATGTAACTATCCTCAAGGAAAGTTGCATTAGTTGAAACCATAACTTTAGTTTCCTTTAGGTTTTGGGTTATAAAAATAACCCCCTTTAGTCCCTTTTCGATATCCTACAAATATGCAAACTTCTGAACGTGTTTCTAACTTATTTACATCCTTAAACAGGACATGAGATGAACATCCCTATATGCGAATATAATTTAAGGATGTCCTATTCCCTGTCCACAACTCATGAGGAGTTTTAGAACTGATTTTGAAGGCACATTGCTCAAAAGATAACATGTGGTTTGTAGTGCATATCCCCGAAAGGACAAAGGCAATGATGAATAACTCATCATGGACCTCACCATGTCCAACAAAGTTCTATTCCTTCTCTCTACCACGCCATTCTACTGCAGAGTGCCCGGTGCAGTAAAATGGCATAAAATCTCATTCTCTAATAAATGTCCCAAGAACTCATCAGAAAGGTATTCACCACCTCGGTCAGACCAAAGTACCTTTATGGGTCCACCCAATTGCTTTTTCACTTTAACTCAAAACTCCCTAAACTTGTCATAAGTTTCGCTTTTGTGGTGCATCAGGTACACATACTCATATCTTGAGTAATGATGAATCAAAGTGACGAAGACTCACATTCTCCTTGCGCCCTGATGTTCATAGGTCCGCAAACATCACTATGCACAAGTTCTAGAACCCCTTCAGCCCTATTGCCTTTAAACCCAAATGGTTTTTTAGTCATTTTACCCTCTAAACAAGATTCACGTTGTAGAATAGACTCTACCTTCAAGTGACTTAAGGGTCCATCCCTTACCAACCTTTGAATCCTATTCAGGTTAATATGACCTAGTCGTAAATGCCAAAGATAAGTCTTATTAGAGTGAGAAGTTTTAAGTCTATTAGAGTTATTATCATTAATCTCAGCATTAAGCAGAAAGTCCATCTTAGGTTTGATAAAAGAGAGATTATTTTGCGTCCATCCAAAATAGATAAAAGATTTGTTTTTACGAATCACCACTTTATTGATAAAAGAAACCAAATAGGAGTCTTTAAATTAACAAGCTACAAAAATTAAATTCCTTTTAAGTTTAGGAACATAAAAACAATCTCATAAAATTAAATTCCTATAATTATCAAAATACAGATGGACATCTCTCACTACTTCAGCTAAGACTAAGGATCCATCGGCCATCCAAAGTGTGAAGTCTTCATGAAGTAGACTTCTTGTTTCTTTGAACCCCTCCTTCAGAATGGAAGTCCTACTAATTATTCTTAATGTGCCCAACTTTCCTACAGAAGAAGCACTTAAGCTTTTTTGGGTTCTTCTTTTTCTTCTTCTTGTTCTTGCCATTTGTAGAAATAGAAGACTTTCCATTCTTGGCTCGTTGCTTCTTTCCATTCCCTGAGTTAGGATTGGAACTAGAAGTAGCCGTCAAGTTGGCCTTGCCACTAGTAAGAAACTTCCTGATTAGAAGTTCAAACTCCTATAACTGTTTCATCATCTCAGTCAAGATCATATTTCGCCTATTGCTTAAATTAAATATAACCTTAAACAGGATAAATTCCTTAGACAGAGTCTCAAAGACCATAGTCATCTGAGTTTCAACATCAATGTCAGCTCCATTGGTTTGAGCCTCAATGAGGTAACCCATGACTAACATCATATGCTCCTTTACAGATGTCCTTGATCTTTGTTTGTAGTTCAAGAGTTTCCAAACCACCCCTTGCCACTTTGTTAGGGGCTGGCCTCCAAACATGTCTTTTAGATTAACCAAGATCTGCTTAGCAGTCTTATAATCTTCATGTTGAGCCTATAGCATGTTATTCATGCTGGCCATACATAGCAGCAGACCTGATCATTAGCATCTTTCCAATGATCATATGCTTGGATTTGATCATTGGTGGAATCTCCTGTAGGCTTGGGAGGACAAGGTGTCATCAGCATAAATTTCAGTTTCTCAAAGGACAGGACGATATTTAAGTTCCATTTCCAATCATTATAGTTCTCACCTATTAATTGGTTTTTGTCAAGTATTGAAGATAAAGCTTTTTAGACATTTTTAATCTACAATAAAGAATCATATACCAAACATAAGCAAACATACAACAGTAATTTAGTAAGATAACACAATCATGTAAAATATATAAATTTGTTATGTGTCAAAACTTTGAAAATATCACAACTTATAATGATAATTCCTAACTCAGAATTCAACAAGCCACTTAGAAGAGACTTGCCAAATTCAATAAGAAACATGGATCCCCTCCTAATTAATATTTGCCATCTATGACCCGTATGATCCAGCATATATTAATAATTGTTTCATTGGCCATTGATTTTATTTACAGAGCTCCTAGGGGAGGTTAATAATAAAATTAACATGAGTACATAACCATCGTTTCAATATTTATCCACAATTGACAGAGCTCCTAGGGGGTCGAAACCACCATGTGCTACCTATGGACCAACGATGGAGGCCGTAGGTCCTCTCTTTAAAAACCTTTTCCCACTCAATCTTATGAAATCAAAGTTTTATTTTATAAACATGCATGAATAATTTTTAATGACAGGCACTCCCTATTCTATTGGACATGTTATCAATATACATGGCAAATCATATTATAATACATACAAGCAAAGCAATCATGCAAAGCCACAAGCAAAATAATAATAAATAACCGTAATATTATGGTTCCACCCTAGAGAAAAGAAAACAAAGATTACAAGAGAATAATCGAAACATATTATCGATTCTTCATACTTGAATCTTCAAATTGTATCCTTCTTCATGTAACTTTCATCATCAAGTCTTCAATCCCACATAGATAAAAAACTCCATATTTTCGGTCTTATCTAAATTTAATGTTTCTCAAAATTGCCTAAAAATAAAAACAAAACTACACCGAAAACACACATTTTCTAAAAAATTTATAGCTCTCTACTGGCATGGCAATCTGTGTGATTGACCTGCTAGTCATGACCCTCCAGCCTGCCAAACCTCATAGTCTAGCCTGCCGGTCATGATAGATCGGCCTGCCAAACTTGAAAGTTTGGCCTGCAACTAGAACTGTCAAAATTCTACCCCATAGATGGCCTACTAATCCTAGAGGTTTGGCCTACAGGTATGCAACCATCGACCTGCCGAACTTGAAGGTTTGGCACGTCGACCGAGCAAAAATCATATTTTTTCAGAAAATATAGTTTTTAATGCAATTTATCAATTTTATTAACAACAATTCAGAAACATAAAATTAGAAACTCAGGAAATACCTGTGGAACACAATCATCTATTTCCTAGATCCGTATTCTCTAAATGATTATTTAATTACAAAATTCTTACAAATTTAAATTAAATAATAATTCCTTGACAGAAATGATAGTCCACCATCTAATTACATGAAAAACCTAGATACATATTTTAACCTCTAAGGAACCATAATCGACATTAATTAATTGATTAATAATTAATAAAATAATAATTTAATCAACTATAATTAATTAATAAACATTCACCATATATTCCATGACAACATATAAATATATAGAAACCCTAGAGTGCCAACTCTCTAAAAATTAAATTCAAGCATAGGAGAGATCAAGATCACATAATTTATTCATATACCATGATCACAAACTTGCAAATTTATGTAAAAAACCATGTCTTTGATACCAATTGTTGAAAAAATACCATACAGCGAAATTTTAAAAATTTTATACTAGAGTATTTTCTAAAACAAAAGTTTGACACGCTATATGCATAAATTAACCAGATCTTACAAACCTTGTTTGCTGAAAGGCTCCTACAATCCGTGAAGAGTATAAAGTTCCAGAAGAGCCTTAACCAACTGGTCTTCTTTGCTATCCTCCATCCACGATTAGTGTGTCTATAGGTACACTCGTATAGCTCTTCCACAGGTAGCTGTCCTTCCAACCAATCGAGAAATACCCAAAGCTATAGTTCATGATTTGTGAACAATAGCTCTCTAAGGAGTTTCAAAGTCTCACTAGCAAAGTACACACTCTAAATTTCTCAACTGATCTAAATAACAATGAGTCTCATTCCCCTTTTATAAAGGTTGGGCCTAAGGGTTAGTCCTTATCAAATAAGGGCTCAAAAATTTGAATCAGAATCAATATTAGATAAGAAATTGCGTCTAAAAATGTGTGATCAAAATCATTTAGTCAGCAAGTCGAATTGACAGATTAACCTGTCAAACTTACTCCATCGGTAGGCCAAACCAAAAGACTAGACTGTGAACTTACGATTTTTGATCCTTGTAAATCTTTAGTTCCCACCTAAGATTTTTGGGATAGATTCTCAGTTTTAATTCAAATAACTCAATAGAGAAGTTATTTGATTAAAATAGTCATATCTAGATAATCTCTAGGAAAATAAATATTCTTGATAATTCAACAAGTTTATCTTGAATTAATTTATTCAAAATTAATCCATCTGATAAACAAACATGAATTATCTAATCTTAATAATTCAACAATATCTTGAATTAATTTTAACAAAATTAATTCAACTAATAAACATACATGAATTATCTGATCCTATCAAATTTTCAGCCAATCTGATAGACACAAGTCACCAATTATTAGAAAAGCACATCATATTGTTATAGGATTTTTTATGAGCTAACAAAGGGGATATGATGGACCTATATAGTTCAAGCTCTCAATAATTATGAAACCCAATATCTCAGACATACATTTCATAATTATCAACTCTAATGCGACTCCACTAAAAGCTTAGAGCTGCACTCTCGAACTACATAGAATTCTGAAGCTGGTGTAGCTAAGTTTCCATGACATATCATAATGTATCGTATCCCTATAGGATTATCCATAATCGGCTTAAGGATAAATTTTGTCTTACCTTCCTAATTATTTTTATCTTACATTCCATTATCTTGCCATCAGAAAACTTACATCCAAAGACAGTATACCATTTGGTTACACCTCTATATCCAAATAGTTGAGTGCTTAAGTTTTTCAATTATAGGATAACACATATAAGAGGATATCAACTACTCTTGAAGAGGACCTATGGATTCCATATCTATGAATAACAGGTCTACACTATCAAGAGTCATGCCTCAAACGTACCGACATGCGTACCAATATAAAATGTAGATGTCACCCTTTGGTACATCTAAAGACACAAGTCAAGACAACAGGCCCACTATTCATCTCAAGATTAAGATACAACATATATAATTGTCTAAAGTGAATCGATTTGCCAAGATAGAATTATTAATCCAAATCAATTCACTTTATGTCCCGATCCAACATATTGTCACCTATGATAATGTGCCAATATTTCTATTCACGGAGTCCACCTTCAATGGTTAAGACAAACCATCTCCCATTAGGGATATGGACAATATAACAATCTTTACATGAATAAAGCCCCCAACTTTATTCCCTCGATTGTGGATCTTATGATTTAGTCTGTCATCTTTAAAATCATGTCTTCTGTGTAATTTATCCATCATATGCTTGATTCTAAAGGCTTAGACTGACAGTCTTAGACTTTTGTTTTCTTATCATACATTCAACAAATATAAACGTAAAAAGGATGACATTTTGGTATATGAATAATAAATAAACTCTTTATTGATAAAAATGTCTCCAAAAACATATTACATTTCTACTCTTTAGGGCATACATGTCTAACACATTCATGCGGTTGTTCCAATAGAGGATGCCTTCTAGAACTATGGATTTACATGCCAAGGTTATTAAGGGTGAGGAAGGACAATAGAAACTGGGATTGGGAAACTATTCACCAGTTCTTCCGCGTTATTTGTAGAAGGGTAGCGTCGATTCTTAAGCTTGGTTTTATAGGTAATGGACAATATAACTTAGGCTGTTGGATCAAGCATCGCCAATATAAGGGTCAAGGGTTAAGGCAACTAAAGGTCGCCATCCTACAGCCCAAATTTTAGGTATAAAAAGTCCCATGAGATCCAACGACTTAAATTTAAGCACCTAGGAGTTGAAAAGACACCTAACATAGAGATATGACTACTGCAGCAATCAACGTGACTCTTTTGCTGCCTAAGAAGTTAGAGTATCAGGAACCTAATCATGACTTTAGTCAAGAATTTCTCAATAAGCAAACCTAAATTCTAGGATAAGCCTGAGGCTTCAACAGTAAGAGACCTTGAAGAGTGCAAAACCACTTAAAGAGTAACTTCACACTAGGGACAATTGTTTTGGGTGATCTTGATGGCCCAAAGCCTAGGATCGAGGCCATGCCAAGGCCCAACAAAGTCCCAAGTCCAAGAAGATATCTCAATAGGTCAGCTAATCTTTCACAACATGATGACATAATTCAACGGAGCTAAGATTGAGGTAACAAAATGTCCAGATACTTTGGATCTAGGAATGTGGGCTTACATCACTTAGTAGACAAAGGCAAGCATGGTCTTAAAAAGTGGGTCATATCATGCATGGGATGAAAGGGCCGAACGTGAGATTAATGGAAAATTTTAAATTATTTTTTATCATGTTTTACATAAAAAAATTTGTATCTATAAATAGGGGTCAACCTCTATAAAAGGGAATCCCAAAATATAGTTACTATTGTGAAATTATCTTAGAGTGGACATTGGTATTTAGAGTGAACCACTATAACTTTCAATGTTCTTATTTTCTAGCATCCATTTACTTTCATTTTCATATTTTTATACATACATCATGAGTGAGTGTTTTGTGAGATCCATTGTTGATAAATTTTCACCGTCAATAGGTCTTGTGATGAGATGCCCTTAGGCTTGGGGTAAAAATGCTAGCCACATGATCCCAACAAGATTTGGCTTTGGAGGATATGCATGGTGGGCTTGAAGGAACGATGCTAATGTCGGTAGAGGAGGTATTGTCCACATTAGGCCCATATAAAGGTCATCTTTAGTGACCAGTGTGGACACAATCAAATGAGCCTCATATACTTCCTCTTGTGATTCTTCTTCATTAACCAAGTCTTTGGTCTCTTCCTTACTTGAAGCATCTTCAAACTTTAGAAAATCGTCATCAAACATCTTCAAGTGCTCCTTACACTGAGTAGACTCCTCAAGGTGGCAATCTTAATTATATCCAATTGGAACATCCATAGTAGGAATGGATGCTACCAATTCTTCAATTTGTTTTCCCATTCCCTTTGTCCTTTTCAAGGTTTCAAATGTTTCCTCTACCATTGCATTCTATCTTATCAACTTCTCATCCGACCTCTCCATATATTGATGATTCTTTTACATAAAGTCCAAGAATACAACTTGAACTTCTAGAGATACACCTATCTCTTGAGTTTGGGTAACATTCCTCTTCATGTATTGATGAGTCTCCTCCATAAAGTCTACAAAGATGGCTTAAAGTTCTAGCTATATACCTATCTATTAAGGTTGGGTGTCAAACCTTGGCTCCATATCGTAAGAATTATTCTAACACCAATGGTCATAGTCCATCATGTCTTCTAACATCCAATAGGAATCATCCATGGATAATTGGTAGAAAGAGGTGATACCATTGTTAGGATTGGTGCCCTAAGGAATAGATGTTTTAGGTGTATTTATAATATTTTTGGTGAAATAAATAATATTACAAATATTACATGTATTAATAATGGTCATCATATTACTTTCATAACAATGCTTGTATATTAGCAAACATATGATCCGTGACTATTAGAACCAAATCTTAGAATTAGGCATATATAGAGTTTATATGCAGAAAGATCCAATTCGAAGATAAATAGTCTAGATCATATAGTCCACAGTTTATGTGTAAAGCTGGACACTTTATACATAATAAGGCTATAATGGGACCTATGTCCAATTGGGGAGGCGGCTTTTCTTGGTTGTTGAAGTGGGTAGACTCTATGGTAGATGCATTGGTATGGTAGTCCTAATGGTGGTCACACACTAGAATAGACCTAAATTTAAATTAATCTAATGACAACTTCGTTTATCTTAAATCAATTTTCTTTGATAATCATTTATGTGTTATCTTAATTCTAAAGTAAAATCATGACTCCATGTTTATAGTTTGTATCTTTTGATATGCCAAATGCAAGAGTTCTGATAAATGAACGCTCCATTGCTGGTATATTGGAGATGCAACATATATTCGACGAGAGCACAATTTACAAACGTGGAATCCATGGCTCTCTAACAAAAAGTCAATGGTATCCTTTCGAAGGAATTATTCTAGTATTGGAGAATATAATGGGGCCTTGGTCATCTGGATACATGTGGTAACTGATAATATTCCTTTTGTATGTGTTATAAAAAGGAATGAATTTTCTAATGGTGAAATAATGAAACTTTGAGATAAAATAATCAGAAGAAAAAACATAACTAAGTCCTTTATCCGATTATGAATAACCCATAGGGATATACATAATATAAGTGGTCACAGACAAGACTTATATTTTAGGAGTTTCTTAATATGGTATATTAAGAATGCAACTTCGATTCTATAAGAGAGTAACACTATAGTTACTCATTAAGCAGATAACTAATTAAGGCTTAATTTATGTTTTTTAATTGGAGCTTGATAATGCATGCCCATTGGATCCCAACGCTAGTTCACGAATTCCTTTATGACAAATATGACAAGTTTAGAATACCATCGGTAAGAAAAAAGTATACATGAGTCGAACCTTTGGGCGTGATAGGACACAGGGGCCACAGTCCAGTTAGACTGCTAGTGGGCGTAGGCCCATGAGGGAATGGCACCACATCTACATTATCTGGAAGAATTAATTATTTAATTAATTCTAGAAAATAATTATTCAAATTGGTGTTTTGGATTTGGTGATAATTAATTATTTTGAATAATTAATTTAAATTCTAATTGATTTGAGTTTGGAAAAAGGATAATTATTCATCATTATTTAAATTAGATAATTATCATGAATAATTGAATTCTAATTTAAACAGAATTATGTGAATGGGAATTATTTTGCATAACGCTGATAATCATAAATCACTACACTATGATTGGTTGAATTTTGGAGAAAATACTCCTACAAGGTGGTGCCAACTTCAAGATAGGAGAAAGAAATTTTATCTCCTAATTCTGAAAGACTTTTGACTCTTCCTACTACTTCTATAAATAAAGACTTTTGTTTTTATTTTATTCTCAGACAACCTAAGTGCAACTTAGAGAGGAGAGCTTAGATTACTCACTTTTAGTAATCATAAGTTTTTAAGCATTTTAATAGTTGGAAGGAGTGTAGCTATGGTGGAGATTTGCTAAGGTATACCCACACACACAAAGATTTGAAGGAAAAGATAGAATTGAAGATCTGATGGTAGAAATTCGTTCGTGAAGAATTGTGCAATCAGAAGTATTGTTTTTAGTTTCCAACTGGTACATTGAAATTAGATTTAATTTATTTTTGGTAACATCATGAGTTAGTTTCAAGGGTGTTTCATTAAATTTTTTAAGATTCTGCTGCATCACCTAATCAATTTTTCCAATAACCATATCCGCTTTCAACCCAACTTCTTGTTATGGCCAATAACCCATTGAGAAAACTTTTCAAGTTGACACTTCTTTAAGGATGGTGAGTAATTCGAATTAGTTGTTAGACATATATGCCTTAAGGAGTAAAAATGTAATATGTTTTATGGAGAAATTTTTATCAATAAAGAGTTTATTTATTATTCATACACCAAATTGTTGTCCTCTTTACGTTCATATTTGTTGAATGTATGATAAGCAAACAAAAGTCTGATATTATCAGTCTAAACCTTTAAAATCAGGCATATGATGGATAGATTATACGGAAGACATGATTCTAAAGGTGATGATCTAAATCATAAGATCTACAATCCAGGGAATAAAGTTGGGCTCTTTATTCATGTAAAGATTGTTATATTGTCTATTTTTCCAACAGGAGATGGTCTGTCTTGACCATCGGAGGTGGACTCCACGAGTAGAAACATTAGCACATTAGCATAGGTGATGATATGTTAAATCAGGACATAAAGTGAATTGATTTGGATTAATAATTTTGTCTCAAAAAATCGATTCACTTTAGACAATCATATATGCTGTATCTTAATCCTAAGATAAATAATGGGCCCGTTGTCTTGACTTGTATCTTTTGATATACCAAAGGATGACATCCACATTTTATGTTGGTACGTTGGAGGCATAACTCTTGATAGCGTAGACCTATTATTCATAGATATGGAATCCATAGCTCCTTTTTAGGAGTAGTTGATATCCTTTTATATGCGTTATCCTATAATTGAAAAACTGAAGCGCTCAACCATTTGGATATATAGGTATAATCAAATGGTATACTATCTTTAGATGGTAAGTTTTTCAATGGTGAGATAATATAACGTAAGATAAAAATAATTGTGAAGGTAAGAGAATTTATTCTTAAGCCGATTATGGATAATCCTATAGGGGTACGACTCATTATGATATGTCATGAAGACTTAGCTACATGGGCTTCGTAATTCTATGTAGTTCGAGAGTGTAGCTCTAAGCTTTTAGTGAAGTAGCGTTGGAGTTGATAATTATGAAATGTATATCTAGGATATTGGGTTTTATAATTATCAGGAGCTTGAACTATATAAGTCCATTAGGTCCTCTTTGTTGGCTCATAAGAAATCCTATAACGATACGGCGTACTTTTTCAATAATTGGTGACTTATGTCAAATTATCAAATTAGCTGAAATTTGATAGAATCACATAATTCATATTTGTTTATCGGTTGAATTAATTTTATGAAAAAAAATTAATTCAAGATAAACTTGTTGAATTATCGAGATCAGATAACACATGTCTATTTATCGGTTGGATTAATTTTGAATAAATTAATTCAAGATAAACTTATTGAATTATCAAGAATGATTATTTTTCTAGAGATTATCTAGATATGACTGTTTAATCAGATAACTTCTCTAGTAGGTTATTTGAATTAAAATTAAGGCTCTATCCCAAGAATCTTAGGTAGAAAATAAAATATTCATAGGGATCATTCATAGTAAGTTCGGTAGGCCGATCTTTAAGTTTGGCCTACCGATGGAGTAAGTTCGGCAAGGCGATCTACCAGTTTAGCCTATCAACCTAACGATTTATGATCACGCATTTTTACATGCGATTTCTTATCTAATATTGATTCTGATTTGAATTTTTGAGGCCTTATCTGATAAGGACCTGGGCCTAATCTCTACAAAAGGGGAGTGAGACTCATTGTTATTTAAATCAGTTGAGAAATCTAGAGTAAATACTCTGCTAGTGAGACTTTAAAACTCCCCATAAAGCTATTGTTCACAAATCATGAACTATAGTTTTGGGTATTTCTTAATTGGATGGAAAGAGAGTTGCCTGATGGAAGAGCTATACGAGTGTGCCCATACACATACCAGTCGTGGATAGAGAATTGCAAAGAAGCCTAGTTGGTTGAGGCTCTTTGGGAATGTTATACTCTTCATGGATTGCAAGAGCCTTTCAGCAAACAAGGTTTGTAAGGTCTAGTTAATTTATGCATATAGCGTGTATTGAAAAATACTCTGGTATAAAAAATTTTAAAACTCCACTACGTACTATTTGTCCAACATTAGCAACATCTTATATCTCCACCAAGCGTTGTGCATTGGTTCCACATTATATTGGGTAAAACTCAGGAGGACTTGTTGATGAGACATTACAAAGTACCTCACCAAATGAACAAAACTAACAAAAAGAAAAACTAAAAGCAAAAGAGACTAGAAAAAATAAAAGCAAGGAAAATATCTAAATTAATCCTAGAGCTTATTGATATCGATATGAACTGAAACTAAACCACGATCCTTGATAACGGCATTAAAAACTTATTATGCATGCAAGTATACACAGTCGTAAATAATAATGTACTAAAGCACGGATATCAATCCTACGAGGATTGTGTTTAATTTTCATTAATTACTGAAATTAAATTAGCCTCTTGAATTATATGGATGACTAAAATTAAAATAAAATAAAATGGAAATAAAAACTAAAACTAGAAGTTGAAATAAAAAAAAACAATAAAAAAAAGGGTCTAAATTGTTGACAAATTAATTTCCCCGATTTATTGGCATAAAACACTAATGTATCTCACTTTTTTCTGTTGCAAGTACTCAATTGAAGAATATCCAAAATAATTAATTCCAACATCCCTATTCAAAATCAATTATTAAGGGTTTTATTAATTAGCCACAAACAAAGCAATAGGTCTCCCCACTCTAAAATTCTCTATGTCATATTTTCTAAACCTATATTTAGAACCCTCCTTTCCCAAGTATTAATTCTAAATGCAAAATTAACTAATTGGTGATCAATCGATTAGAGGCATTAAGCTCAAGGAAAGACAAATAAATAGAAAATAGAAATCAACTTTCATTAATCTAAAACAATAAACCAAACACAATCTCAACTTTGGTCCATAGCTGTCTAGACTAAGAAACTTAGCTACACATAATCACCAATAAAGCTAAAAACACTTGAATTATATCAAAAACATAAATGTACATGACATTTGGCTCAAACAATTTCAAATTAACAAATACAAAAGAGATAAAAAAAAATAGAAAACAAAACTCACTTGGTGGTGCCACAAACTCCAATTTGTTATTATTGAACCTTCAAAATTATCTTTCCAAAATCACAAAATGCCTATATAAAATATAGAGTAGAAATCTAAACTTAAAACTAAAATAAAAACTAAACTAATTATATACTTATTTTTCCTATTTTTTCTCCTTTATTCTTCTTCCTTGAATCAGCTTCAGCCCTCCCCAAAAATGTGGTTCTTCGGCTGTGTGAAGCTCTCCGAAAAAAGGGAATCCGAGGCGGCTCCCAAAGCCGCCCGTATCTCCATGGCGTGCAAGCTCCATTTTTTTATCCCTCCTACAATAAGAGTTGAATTGCGTGCAAAGTCTCCACCATGTGGCGTCTGCTGATTCGCTGCTGGGTGAGTGTGGTCCAGGTGGCTGAGCAAGACAAAGAGAGAACAGAGGCGTACTGGCTTTCAGTGAGGCGCGGAGCGTTGGATTCAAGCTGGCTTGGGCCAATGGAATGCGGCAGGGACACAGGGCGCTCCAGGATTCACGGATGACAGCTGCCTTGCTACCGAGGACACGCCCTGGTCAAGGTGGTTTCACGGGCAGATCTTCACCGTTCCATATGCTGATCTGACGGTCAGATAAGCGAGTATTAAGGGACTTTTACTCGCAATAGTGGGCTTCGCTTTGGGCATGTTTGAATTTGAATTTGAATTTTTACTTTTATTTTAACCCCAAATTGCCCTAAATTATTATTTTAGCCTCCATTATTTAATTTAATATAGACAATTGAGATAAAATAATTAAATAGAAGGAAAATAATAATAATAATACTAAAATTCAAATAAAATCAAATAAATTAAATAAACATAAACAAAATAAAAAGTAAAATATGTAAAATTAAATAAAACTAAATAAACAGATGAAGAATATAATAAAAATATGTACATTGAAGAACATAAATAACTCTACTTTTATAAAATTATCACATAGACTCTTTACTTTTATTAGTGGAGGGACTTGGAGTATAATCACATGGTGAATCAATAATAGATTCCAAATCAGTGCTGGAAACAATACAATTTTTTTTTTCAATAAATTTAACACCTCTTCATTCCATAATTATATTAGAATCTAGATTCAACAATCTACATGCCTTGAAATTTTCAACATATCCTATAAGAACACATTTAATTCTTCTTTATACCTAACTTTAATGATTTAGGGTCATGCATTCTGTAGAAAGCTAAATAGCCCTACACCCATAAATAAATCAAGTTTGGTTCCATTCCTTTCAATATTTCATATGGAGACACATGTATTTTCATGGATGTAATTCTAGCAAGAACATGACATGTATTAAGTAAAGCATCCCCCATAAATCATCAAGCAATTTAGCATTAAGAAACATGTAGTTTATCACATTGGTAAAGATCCTATTCTTTCTTTTAGCCAAACTATTTTGTTCAAGAATAAAATGAGCTGAGTTTGGTGAATAATACCATGTTCTTTGTAAAAGGCATCAAACTCCTTTGAAAAATATTCATCACTTCTATCACTTAGAACTATTTTGATCTTTTTATCATTTTGGTTCTCAACTTCAGCCTTAAAAAGTTTAAACTTATCAAAGGCTTTATCTTTTGTTCTAATCAAGTACACTTATGTGTATCTAGAACGATCATCAATACAAGTAATAAAGTATCTTCTTCCTTCTCTTCTCAAAATTCCATTATACTTACTAATGTTGGTATAAGTCAAATCCAATATTTGAGTATTTCTCTTTGCTTTTAAAAAGGGTTTCTTAGTCTTTTTGCTTGTATGCAAATTTCACACTTATAATGTGTTTGATCTTTACAATTAAACAAACCATGTTTACATATATATTTCAAATATCTAAAATTTAAGTGTGCTAACTATGTATGCTAATCATCAGACGAGTCACTAATGTAAAAAAAATTCATGACCTCTTTATTATTAATACTAAGTTTGTACATGCCATCACAACAATATCCATTTCCCACAAAAACTCCATTCTTTGATTCAATGCATATATTGCTCTCAAATGCAATCTTTATTCCATCTTTACACATTGGACTAGAAGATACAAGATTCTTCCTTAAGTCGGGAACATGGAAGACATTGTTCAAAGTTTTTTTTTTCCAGAAATAAAATTAAGCATCCCCACACTTTTTCCGACAACCACCACTGAGTCGTCAATCCCATGAGAACTGTTTGTCCTTCCTTTTCCACTATATATGACAAGAATAATTTCTTATTATTACAAACATGAATGGTGGCATCAGAATCAAGCCATCGATTGGAGGACTTAGTTGCAGCCATATTGGTTTAAGTAATCATGCCAATTTGCATCTCTGAGACTAGTGCATAAATCTCTTTAGATTTCTTTTTGATGACATTGGCTTTGTTAAAGTTACTTTCTTTGTTTTCCATCTTGAACTTCTTGTCATTATTGACTTTGAAATTCTTTTGAAACTTACTAGCTTCGGCAACATTAACTTTAGGTAAACTCAAGCTCTTGTCCTTGGGATCATGAGACCTAGTCTTCTCCCTGATCCTTGTGTGGTTTTACAATTCCTTCAAAGTTATGTCATCACTTGTATAAAGGATATCTTTCTATAACTGTTCCAACTCAGGGGTAATTTAGCAATAAAGACCTCAACTTTATATTCATGAAGCTTAGTAATGATGACTTGCAATACATGTATTTGATCAAGAACAGACTTCATATCAATCATGACAAATTCTAAATACTTCAAGATAAAGAATATGTCCATATCTTCTTTCTCGACTATGTACTCGAGAGTTTTCTAATCTCCACCAAAGATTACATCGAGTTGTAGAGACCATAGTGCCTCTCCAAGAGAATTTTGAGAATGTGACACAGGCACTTCATTTCATCATCTTTACGCTTCCCACTTACAATCTTCACATCGTTAGAATCATCCTCCTTTGGTTCTAGAAGTACCACCGTCTTCAAATCAAGCACATAGGTGATTTTGAGGACATTGTGAAGAAAAAACAACTTCCTCTTTCAACAAGTGAAATTTGTGCTATCAAAATAATCCACTTGAATATTTGGATTAAGGAAAGACCCCATATTCTTGTTAACCTCTATCGTAGTAAAATAAAACCTTTATGTTGTAGAGTTTGAGTGTTTAAAGAGAATGGAGGCTAAAAATTTTTGGAAATAAAGAATGTTTGAGGCATGTGTAAATCACTTTCTTTAAAGTTTTTATTTGCTTTCACTTCTCAAATTTTGCTAACAAATTTTATGGCAAATTACTCCTAAGATTCAACAAACACTTGAACATAATATCTAGCACTTGAACATAATATCTAGCAATAATATTATGTTCCAGAACAAGATATGAAATTCGTATAATTCTAAAGATTTAGTACTAGACAGGGGTGCAATTCATGAATGGATACAACCGTTTCAATCTATACAACCTTTACTTAAAGATACCTCTATATTTGTGAAGATATCACTTCATTTGCAAAGGTATCTATCCAATGCAACTATTACAATAGATATGTCTATTGCTAATAGTTGTTCAGATTTATATGAAAGCACATGACCAACGAAAGTACTAGTTTGAAACAACTCACGATTCAAATTGTTTCATTGTGTATCAGCACGGGAGAGGGATTGGTGCCGTGGCATTAGCTTTACCAACCGATTTTGAGCTGTTAGTTTTTGGAAAATGATTTTCTCAAAATATAGTAGAAATGTGATAATAATATGGATCATGTATAAAATTTTCTCAAAACTTTTATAAAACATTATAGATTATATTAATTTTATGCATAAATAATATATATAAAAACTTTGCTTATCAGAATTTGATTAGAGATGAACAGAAATAGTCAGCTTGCAAAGGATGTTTTCTTTAAGACAAAACCACTGTCTTTCTTGCCTAGTTCTTGACACCGGTATGAACGAATAGTTGGGCATTTGAAGGATTGTGGTTTCTTAAGGATCACTCAACTAATATAAGTCAGGTGTAAGAGATGAGGAACTTTTCTTCAGTCTCTCTAATTCTATTACACGTCCACTAGAGAGAAGAATTTGACAGAGTACTCTTAGTCTCTCTAAAACTTACAAATATATCTCTAATGAATAGATAAGGCCTCCATTTATAGAGAATAAAAGAGCTAATTAATTATAAAAAAATCTCTTATTTTAATTTAATGTCAAATGTTTAATTACTTGGAATTGCACTCTTGAAATTATAGATATTTAGTTACCATTTCTTAGAGTCGTCTAAAGTCATTTTTATATAAGTTGATCCTCCTTAAATAATTCATAATTAGAGCTAGGTAGTATCTGTTATCTTCTCTAAGTACTTCTTTATCCTTGAGTGACATTAATCCTCTAATGAATAATAAATTCATGAACTTAATCATGAATTGAGTGCTCTTACTATTTAAGTCGTGAATCAATACCAAGAGAATTAT
Source organism: Artocarpus hirsutus (assembly GCA_946598075.1). NCBI lineage: Eukaryota > Viridiplantae > Streptophyta > Magnoliopsida > Rosales > Moraceae > Artocarpus > Artocarpus hirsutus. The sequence continues at coordinate 53,200 of CAMOHE010050135.1, forward strand.
TTATCTGCTTCTTGTTAGAGAAGCAATATATTCCATTTTATTGTATAAACATTCTCAGCTACTTACTTCATCATGCCTCCAAGATACACGGAATAAATTTGATTCTCAAATCCATATTAAGCAAATCAAATAACATAATATATAAATAAGAGATTAGAACTTGCTATATTTAACAGAAATTATTAGCTATTTATATCTCATCATGTCCTAGTCATACATAATCTCATTATGTGTTGTGCACTCATTTAATGTATCACTACATTTATAGTTTAGATAAGACCGTTTCATTCTTAATAGAAATGACCTACACTACTTAATTAAAGATTCCATGCTTTAATTGAATAATTTATTATACATTAGTAATCATTTTTATTTATAATCCTTAAATATTATCTTCTTGTATATAATGCTTCTATACAATATTTAAGGTCACATAGATAATTATGGAATTTTAATGATATTCATAAAGTATTCAACAATTCATGTACACAAATATAATGAATAACAAACAAATTCTTTATATATTTATAAATATGCCCATTACAAAAAGCATTATATGCTTTATGGTCATGTATCCTAAAAATCTTCCACTTGCCCTAAAGTAGATAAGACATGTCTCTTAATCCATTTTTCTCCAGATACTTCTCGAAAACTTTGATTGGTAAGGTCTTCATGAACGGATCTGCTAAGTTCTCTTTTGACGTAATCTTCAAAACTGTTATGTCACCTCTATGGTATATATCTTGGACTACATAGTACCTTCTTTCTATATGCCTTGTGCCTTTATGGTATCTTTATTTTTTAATTTTTATGATTGTTGCATTGTTGTCCCATTACATTCTAATTAGTTAATCCATATCTAGAACAATTTCTAGATCTATCAAGAATTTCTAAAGCTAGACTACTTCTATTGATGCTTGATAAGCAGCCATGTATGCAACCTGCATTATCGAGTTAGAAACATATTGTTGTTTCACAATCCTTTAGACAATGGATCTACCACCACGAGTGAACACCTATCTTGAGATCGAATTTTGATCATCCTTATCCAATTGAAAATTGGAATTAGTGTAACTATTGCGAGATAAATCTCCACCAGAATATGTAAGCATATAGTTTATTGTTCTTTGAAGATACTTCAGAACGCACTTCACAGCGATCCACTGATCGAATCTTAGATTTAACTAAAACTTACTGACTATCCCTACTGCATAGCAGATCTCAAGTCTGGTACACTACATAGCATACATCAAGCTTCTGTCTATTGATGCATAAGGAAAACGACTCATGTTCTCTTCCTCTTGAGGAGGCCTAGGATACTACTTTTTAGAGAGATAAATACCATGCCTAGAAGGTAAATTCCCTTTCTTAGAGTCATGCAGCCCATATATGACAAGCATCTTGTCAAGGTATGCATGTTGAGATAATGCCAAAAGTTTCTTGTTGCGATCCTAGATGAGCTGATCCCAAGAACATACCTTGCCTCTCCTAAATCATTCATTTGAAATTGGCTGGCTAACTATTCCTTTACTTGTTACATTGATTCCTTGTCATTCCCAATAAGCAAGATATCATCAACATAAAGTACTAAGAAGACCATTTTCTTTTCTCTTATGCACTTGTAGGCACATAGTTCATCCCGACTCTTGTCAAAACCATGACTTAATAGCCTCCTCAAACTTGATGTTCCATGACCTATAAGCCTACTTAAGTCCATAAATAAACCTTTGCAGCTTGTATTGCAGCTATGAAACCCTCTGGTTGCATCATGCAGATGTTTTCTTTAAGATAGCTGTTTAGAAACGCTGTCTTAACATCCATCTACCAAATTTCATAGTCATAATACACAACAATTAATAAGAGTATCCAAATGGACTTTAGCTTAGCAACCATGAAAAAAGTCTCTTCACAGTCGATTCCTCCCTCTGGATATAAACCTTGGCTATTAGCCTTGCCTTAAAAGTCTCTACTTTTCCATCCACTCCTCTCTTCTTCTTATTGATCCATTTGCACCTAGTGAGTTTTACCCGTACAGGAAGATCAATGACTTCTCAGACTGAGTTGGAATACATATATTCCATCTTGAGTTAAATGGCTTCTACCCACTTCCCTTTTTTAGAATCTTTCATTACCGACTAGTAAGTCAATGGATCTTCCTCATCATCACTCACAATGACTAGTTGTGCTTCTCCTTAGTAACAAGCGGGTGATATAATTTACCTCACACTACGACAAAGCACCGGAGGTGTCTGACTAGAAGTTGTGGCCTCTGCGGTTTGCTCTTCAACAACTCTTGCCAGCTCATCAACAACTCTTGTCAATGGGGGTCTACCTGATCGATAAGTAACTCTTCTAGAACCATTTTGCTCTTGGATTTGAAATATTTCATGTAGTCATGTTCAAGAAATGTGTCATTTGTCAATACAAATACCTTTTTATCTTTAGGACTATAGAAAAGACCTCCTTTTGTACCTTGAGGATATCCTACAAAGATACAAACTTCTAAATAAGGTTCCGACTTCCCAGTTTTACCTTGAGCACATGTGTTGAACACCCCTATATACGGATGTGTCTCAAACTAAGTTTTTGGTCATTTCACAACTCTAGAGGCATCTTAGTTATAGACTTAGATGAAACCAAGTTTAGAATATAAACTCTAGTTATTAAGGCATATCCCCAAAAGGATGTAGGTGGAGAAGAATAACTCAACATTGATCTCATCACGTTGAGTAGTGTTCAATTTCTCCTTTCAGCAACACCATTTTGTTATGACATTCTAGGTGTAATGAGTTGTAAAATTATTGCGCTTTCCATCAAATGGTTTATGAATTCTATGTCTAGATATTTACCAAACTGATCCGATCAAAGCACCATTATTATGCTTTCCTAATTGCTTTTCAGCATCTGCTTGAAATTCTTTGAACTTTCCACAAGTCTCAGATTTCTTATGCATTAGGTAAGCATAACCATATCTAGAATAATCGTCAATAAAAGTGATGAAGTATTCATATCAACCTCTTTCTTGGACGTTTAAGGGTCCACATACATCAATTTATATCAACTCAAGAGGCTTTATAGCTCTTGTCCTTGTAGCTGAGAAAGATCTCTTGGTTATTTTACCTTTTAGATAGGATTCATAAACTAAGAGTTCACTAACTTTTAATTCCTTCAAAGGACCATCCTTTACTAGTCTTTCAATCCTATTTAGATTAGTATATCTAAGTCTAAAATGCCATAGATATGTGTCATTTCCATGAGAAATCTTTTGCTTTTTATTCTTAGGTTTGGCTACTTTGAGCCTTTCAGTATTAAGTAGTAGTTTAGGACTAGGTTTAAGAAAATAAAAACCATCCTTTGGTTTTTTAGAACATATGTTTAAACCATTCTTTGAAATTGAAACAATTTCATTATCAAAAGAAACTTTAAATAATTGTTCATTTAATCTAGAAACATAAATCAAATTTCTTCTAAAACCTAAAATAAAATAAATGTTGTTGAAAATTAAATATTTATTTCTAAACTAAAGTCTAATTTCTCCCATTACTTTACCTAAAACTCTAGCTCCATTGCCACGATCATCATGTGTTCTTCATTGGCAAACTCTCATGAAGAACGGGGATTCTATATAGAAGAACAAACATGGTTAGTAACTCTTGAGTCAACTACCCAAGTTGAGAACTTATTCTCTACAACACATGTTTCTAAAACAAGTAAATCATATTTACCTTGACTTTTCTTCTTCTTCATCTCCTTGAGATACTTCTTGTAGTTTCTCTTCTAATGACTTGGCTGATTATAATGGAAATATTTTTCTTTGGCCTTAGTATCAGGGCTTGCCTCTTTGCCCTTATCAGCCTTCTTGGGCTTCTTCTTATTCTTCTTGGACTAGCTTTGGCAACATTTGCTTCACCACTCTTTGCACCCTAAACTGATTCATGTTTTTGGAGCTTGTTCAACAATTGAGTAAGCCTCATGTGCATATTGTTCACGATGTAGTTGGTCTTGAATTGTTGGGGAGTGGGACATAGACTCTCTAAGATCATTCCCACCTATGTACCCTCATGCATAGTCGCTCCATTAAGGTCATCCTTATGAAGATGATTGATTATGTTGAGCACATGAATATGAATAGGAGTGCCCAACTTCATATTGTTATTCATGAACAACGTCACAGCATCAAGACAAGCCTTCTCGTTTGGATGGGCTAACATTCCATCCAATGACTACATTATCTCATAAGCAATCCTCAAATTTTCATGCTTCTTACGATGTACTTCAAACATACTGGCCAAAAGATAGCACTTTGCTTTCTAATCAACTTTTTGCCAATAAGTATCGACATCTTTGTTTGCTACTCTAGCGTTAGCTGCGGGGACCGAGGGACACTCCTCTTAAAGGACAAATTTGTAATCATCATTTACGAGCATAAGGTTCATGTTACTTTTCCATTTGGCATAGTTCTTGCCAATAAGTTGTTCAAGTGTGAGTAAGTTGACAATAGAATCAAACATATTTCTAGAAAAAAAAAATAAAAAGTCAATTCACATGCATGAAATCATAACAAATAAACTAGTTTTCAACATCGTATATATGATGTGTCGATGCATATGAAAAATACATAAAACATGTTTACTAATTTTGACCAATGAGAATTCGATTTACCAAAACAAAGTGGCGCCATAGGGTAGGTCAAATTATTTTCAAATCAAACCTAGACATTCTCAATTAATAAATGTTAATCAAAATATCTCAAATTTTTATCTTTATTAACCACAATTATTTTGGTCAAAAATACAATCAACATTTAATTACATTTTTTTAATGAGTGTAACCTACTATTTTGGATTCCAAAGACTTCTCTAAAGTGTCACCAAGGTAAATTAAAGGTTCATCCGATATTCCTATCGCTAGAAAGAACAACCTTGCATCAATTCAAATGGACAGACTTTAGAGGGAGGACGAAATCGATATCATCTCGAGGTGCCATTTGAACCTTACGGCGTTATTCTAATGGTGGAGATTAGTAGGACATATTGTCATACAACCCTCTCCTACTCATTGTTTTGCAAATATATATTTTATTTTGTAAATCATCTCATGGTTTACAATCTTTATAAATATAAACATTTTATATTTCTAAATATAGAAAGTCTAAAATTTCAATTTTAATGTAATAAATAAATACGCGTGTATGCATGGTATGTTATAAAAACATATGAGTAGGTATACTAGTACTAATATGATATGTTATAATGTGTGGACAGACAATAAATTATCAACATAAAATAAAGCATTCAATATCGATAATTGAGATGGATTTGATTGGGTTCCCTAGATATTTATATTACAACCTATTTGAAATAAAAATTAAATAAATTCCTAATCTATTTAGTCTTCAAAATCTCCATGGGTCTTCTCCTGCAATCGTCATTGTTCGTCTGAAAGGGCTAAATTGGAATAAAAACGAAACCCTACTTTTAGGGTGACGGCTTAAGGATGGGGTGCCGCAGCTCTAAGTTTCTGGCACCACGATGCTACAAGTTTTTCTTTCGCACGAAGCCATGAGCCTATCTCGTCTAACCAACACTGCAGCGCCAACAATTGGCACAGCAGCATTGCAACTTGGAGCGTAATGCGATATTTTTTTGCATATTTTAATAGTTTCTCAAACTGTCAACCTGAGATGGTTGTTAGTTCTGATTCTTTGGGCCTTTGTGGGACTTTGGGTCTTCATTAATCTTCTATCTTTAATAGTACAATAATATAGAAATTATAGAAAAATAAACTACAAGAATTATTTACCCTTAATTACGAGTGAACAACAATTCTAAAAAAAATAAAAAATAAAATTATGATATAATCAAGGACATCCTCAGAACCATATAATTAACAATCAAATCTACCGTCTTTGCATTCACCATCATCACTTTAATAATAACAATAAACAAACATATTGATGCAAAGTGCCTACCCATCATAGACATACATAATTGAGAAAATATATATTTATTTAAAATGATTATCTCGTACGCAATACAAACAATTAATATATTCTATAGTCGGCTCTGATACAAATTGTTGGTTTTTAGAAAACGATTTTCTCAAAATATAATGGAAACATAGTAATAATATGGATAGTATATAGCAAAAATTTTCTTAAAACTTTTATAAAATGCTATAGATTATATTAATTTGACGTATAAATAAATATATATTTTAAAACTTGCTTACTGGAATTTGATCAGAGATGAATAGAAAGAGTCAGCTTGCAAAGGACGTTCTCTTTAAGACAAAACTACTATCTTCCTCGCCTAGTCATTCACACCGATATGCACAAACGGGTAGACATTTGAAGGAATATGGTTTCTTAAAGATCATTCAACTAATTTAAGTCCTCGTTAATCTCAACACATGAGAAGAATGGGTCGTGAGATGAAGAACTTTTCTTACTCGCCTACTAGAGGAAAGAATTTGGCAAAGTATTCTTAGTCTCTCTATGACTTACAAGTGTATCTCTAATGAATAAAGGATGCCTCTATTTATAGAGACTAAAAGAGCTAATTAATAATGAAAAGTCTTTTTATTTTCACTTAATATCAAATATTTAATCAAAACAAAAGACCTAAGTTTCCCTTTCTCGATACTATGACAGGCGCCATCACAGAGAGATTCTCTGTGCATGTGGCGCCATTCTCATAAAGTGCAATTAAGAATATTGTTTGTTACCCAATTTTATTTGTCTCTGTATTCAATTTTTCATATTTGAATTAAATTACATTTATTAAAAAATTTAAAACAATAAATATGAAGACTTTGTAAACAAGCTTGATGTGTGCAAGGGACTTTCCCTTGATAGCATAGGTGCCACACAAGTAGGATCCTCCCATTGTGTGCACCACCTACACAGTATGACCCATCCACTGTGTCTTTCAAAATTGATTACTTTATTTTATTTATTAAATAATCTAATTATTTAATAATATAATTTATTTTGGGTGATATTTAATTAGAATTCCATAATTCTAAATTAATTATTTAAGCCAAAAATTCCTCTTGTCCAAACAATGTTTACAAGGGTGGTAGGGTGACTAATGAACCCATAATTTCAAGCTCCAATAAAACTAATATATTAATTTAACTCTTTATTTAATCTATTACTCTTTTATTGATTCCAATATAACTTTACTAAATACTTGAAATTGTATTCTTGAAATTATAGATATTTAATTACTCATTTCTTTAAGTTGTCTATTTGATATAGTCATTTCATATAAGTCGATTCTCCATAAATAATTCATAATTATAGCTAGGTAAAATCCATTTTCCTCTCTAATTGCTTCTCTATCCTTGAATGCTATTGATCCGTTAATAAATAATAAATTCATAAACTTAATCATGAATTGAGCACTCTTATTATTCAAGTCCCGAATTAATACTTAAGATAATTATCAATCTGCTTTTCATTAGAGAAGGAATAGATTTTATCTTGTAGTATTAATATTTTTGACTATTTACTTCATCATGCCTTCAAGATATAAGGAATAAAATTTGATTTTCAAATCTATACTGAGTAAATCAAAAGACATAAATCTATAAATAGGAGTCTACTAATAACTCAAGATTAATATCATTGTGTATATGATCGGTAAATGAGATTAGAACTTGCTATATTTAATGAAAATTATTAGCTGTTCATATCTCATCATGCTCCGATCATACATAATCTCATTATGTACTATGCACCTATTTAATGTCTCACTATATTAACAATTCGAATAACGCTATTTCATTCTTAATGGAAATGACCTACACTAGTAACGCTCAATTAAAATATGATATGTTATTGACCATTTTTAATTATTGTCTTTAAATATTATTTTCTTGTGCATAATGCTTATATATAATATTTAAGGTCACATAGAAAATTATGAAATTTTAATGATTTTCATAAAATATTCAACAATACATGCACCTGAATGCAATGAATAATGAATAAATTCATTTTATTTATTTATAAATATGTCCATTAGTAAACAAAAAAATAATAATATACTTTATGGGCCTCTATCTTTTTTTTTTTGGTAGAAGAACGTGGTCAAAAACCCAAATAGAGGAAAAAAAAAAAGAAGGTTACAAAGAAGAGACTCTAGGAGACGTAGCTCCCATAGCATCACTATTAAGAATTTTAATCAACCCAAGAGGTAGAACTCAAAAAAAAGAAGAGGATAATCTTTGAGACACAGCCCAATTCGCCAGCCAGTCAGCAGCTTTGTTGGCTTCTCTGAAGATGTGTTCAAGAGAAACACTCCAGTCTTTATCTAACAAATGTTTAACATCAGCCAGCGTGATAGCCTGCCCCGAGAGCCCTTGAATAAGTGCACCAATTTGATGGTCAAGAGAAAATCCATATTTACTTCAACCTGCCTAAATCCCAAATTCTAGGTCAACTCCAAACCAAGCTTAAGAGCCCAAATTTCAGCTTCAATTGATGTACCCATACCGATGCTATTAAAGAAACCGCCCAAACAAACCCCGCGAGCATCTCTAAGGAGGCCACCGGCACCCATAGGCCCTAGACAGCCCTTGCAAGCCCCGTCTACATTTAACTTCACAGCACCCCCAGTCGGAGGAGACCAACCAATGAAACGAAAAGTCTTCGGCAACACCCTAGACGCTGTCTGAGCACGTATCCAAGCGATTGTAACACTACTAACATAGTTGGTAATAAAAAGCTCTCCATTAGTCGGTCTTCTAAAACCACCCTCATTATTTTGTTTGTTCCTCCACATCTAAAGCCAGTAAAGCGTGCAAGCAAATAAACAACTCCAGTTGCAATTTCTAATCCGACTACAGATTTTTAGATTAAGAATCATCCAATCATTCTTGGACGATGTGAAAAACCAATTCCAATCCTGAGGAATTAAAGCAACCCAAAGAGATTTTGCAAGAGGACAATCTCTAAAAACATGCATACCTGTCTCATCCGCTCTTAAGCAACGAGGACAAATTTTTGAGGAAGCTATATTGCATCTGACCTTTCTCTCATTTGTTAAGAGCCTGCCTCTAGCAAACAACCACATCAAGTGGTTTATTCAGAGAGGGACTCTACAATTCCAAATAGTCTTCCAAATATTCTCATTTTGATAAAAAAGCTCCAAGTTAATCACTTTGTAAGCAGAGCGTGTTGAAAACAAACCATCTGATGAAAACCTCCAGTAGGCAATGTCATCCCCTGCTTCCCCGGATGGAGGAGGAATGGAAGCAATTCTTCGGCACACTTGAGGAAGGACAAGCTGATTTATATGAGCACTGCAGCGCGCTCCTTGCTAAGACAACACGCATTAAAAGACTGTTTTCCATTGATGTCATTGTGAGTCTTTTTAACAAATAAAACCCCAAAAAACCCTAACAAAGATGGAAACTAGAGAGAGAAAAAAAATTGCCTTTTGGATTTCATTATTAGCATCTCAATAATTTTCAAAATTATTCACCTGTAAATAGAAAAATATTTAAATCATTGTCAACGCGAACTCCGATCGCTTAAGAATAATAGCAACTTATTCCCGATCCAAGGTTTTTTAGATTGAGAAGCTCATGCCTTAAAAATTCCCAAAAAAAAGATAGATGTACATACTTCAAAGTCAAAATTAGCTGCGCTGAGAATCTTATATTTTTAACTTCGTTTTCTGTACTTTTCTTCGACAGACTGTAACTTGAAGAAAAGAAAGAAGATCCACAAGGAGTGCATATAACAGTTCTGTTTCCGAAGAGGACATCAAATAAGAACCGATCAACCTAAAGGAGGTCATGTTCTAAGATTCCTAGCATGCTCTACTTGCCGCCCCTCTTTAGAAAAACACACACCAAAAACAGCAACGTTTTTAAAAAAAATGCTTTTAAAAATATTAAATACCGAATTAAATATTTTGTTCAGTCAAGCACGTTTCTTATCTTTCCCAATTTTAAAATCGTTACAGAGAAGAAATCTGACAATTGAATGACCCATCAACCATATATCAATGGCCAAAAGGAATTTGACAACTGACTTTATTGGTTCCCTTCAATTTTTCTACATCTTGTTTTGGCCTTTTTAGGGTCTATTTTTGTTTGAGTATAAGAATAAAATTCTTTCAGCAAACCAAAAAATAAAAAAATAAAATTAACGTACTTCATAAGCTAGCATCTGATTCATATGTTCGTTTTTTACAGCCTGTACTTCCCTTCAATCACTGATAATGATAGTGACATGCTGGGCGAGATGGATTTACGCAATGAGCAAAAATGACCTGAAGGGATTGGAGCGTTAGCCCCATGATCCAATCTTACCTTTATCCCAAAAAAAAGAAAAAATCCACTCATACCAATGGCAAATGAATATTGCATTAGTATTAAATAATGTGGCGGCAATCAGTACTTGCAATCAGTGGCGGAACGAGTTACGGCCATTGAAGACACGTGCCTCACTGATTTTCTTCCTTTTCTTAACTTTTTTAGTTAAATTTAATTATTTTCTCGATTGAATCCCCATGGTTGTCGCCCAATATCCGAAGCATCTTCTATATTTTGTCTAAATATTATTTTATCTTTTTGTTAATTAAAACGCTCAAACTACTATTAAATTGTTTAAAAGAGTAATTTAAACTATTGATTTAAATTGTAAATAATATAAAACTCTCACATATTATAATGTAAAACTTTTACATATTAAATTTTTAAACTCAAACAGATGGTTTAAACTATTATCCTAAACACCTATATATGTGTTTACAAAATTATACTTAAAATATCTCTGAAGCAATTAATATTTTGGAAATTTTAAGATTATCTTTCCCACTACATACTACATATTTTTAATATGTCTTGACTTAAAATTAAAAAAAGAATTTAAAATATTTAAATAAATATTTCAATTAAGCAAATGCTTTAATTATTTTGTAAGTTTTTAACTTTTTCAGATTGATTTTATTTAGTTTTTTTGGTTTGATAATATTTCAAATTGTATTTAGTAAAGATTATAAAAGGTAATTTTGGTTTTTAAAAAGTTTAATCTTAAAGTATATTTTATGTATAATTTTAAAAACATATGGATGTTTTGGGTATTTTAATAATAACAGTAGCAACAATGATTTTTAGCAAAATACAAGGGTATTTTGGACATTTTTCCTAAAATATTGCACATATTTTCAATTCAGCTGTCATCTATGCCCCCTTGAAATTTTCTGATTTAATAGTTTATGATCTTTTTTTTTTTTTTTGTAAAATTTAAAGTACCGTTTAATATTATAATTTCTTGTTCCACAAAGCTTATAAGTAATATAATTTTTTAACGTATCCCCCCATTCTTCGAATTAGAACCATAGTACGACTGCAATATTTTTTAAATCTATAAATAATTTGGAGCTTAGAACTTTAAAACTTCAGTTCAACTTAATTAATATATTTGAAGAAAAAGAATAAAAAAAGAAAAAAAAAACGAAGAGTACTATTCCTCCACGAACACACGCTTGTAATAATTATTTTTACCTTCATTATTCCGCAATAAATAGCATAAAAATTCTTTCTCATTTGATTATAATTTTTTATTCCACAACTAGAAGGGTAATTAAGATAGAAACCGTGTGTTAATCTTTTACCAATATTTAACTGGGTACATAAGGTCATGTAAACATATTATACATGGGAACGTAATTGGAAAAGTTAGAACCAAATGTAGAAAGGTTGATTTTTCCAACATAAATATGGACATAGGTCAATTACCAATTATTTAAAAGTTTTTAATCAATTTTTTATAATTTTTTAAAATAATCTAGACTCATGGAAGCTCAGTGGAAACCTCTGCATATTTGAAATCCATATATTTCTACAAGTTAAATCTTTTTTAAAGTTAATAGTTTACTTACAGATGGACCGCCGTTTGGAGAGGGTACCAATACGTTGAAATTGTGTTTGTATATAGCTTTGTCTGCTGACTTATGTTTTGCTTCCCTTCAGGTTCAAAGACCTTAAAAATAAGTCCTTCTTCCATCCATATGCATATACATATAATATTGTGAGGTTTTTTTCTTAAAGAAAGCTAGCTTCTATGTCTACGAACTGTAAAGGCTCAAACGCTAGCTCTAGTGAAGATGACACTAATGAGCTCAGAAGAGGACCTTGGACTGTTGAAGAAGACACGCTTCTCATTCACTATATAGCTCGGCACGGCGAAGGCCGATGGAACTTGCTTGCAAAACGTTCTGGTATTTGAAAACTGATGAACTTTTCTCTTTAGAGCATAACTCTGTTCTGTTTCTCTTCTTTCTGTTGTATGCTTGGGCTTACTTTGAATCTCCTATTAGAGCTTTTTGTCAAAAGGAGAAAATGAATATGGATGAGATCTATTTTGTACACCATAACCACGATGTTGGTTCTTTTGGTTCAGGATTAAGGAGAACTGGGAAGAGTTGCAGATTAAGATGGCTAAACTATCTGAAACCAGATGTCAAGCGTGGGAATCTTACTCCTGAGGAGCAATTCTTGATTCTTGACCTCCACTCCAAATGGGGAAACAGGTGCTAATCCAATTTTCACAAAATCTTCAAAATTTTCTTGACGAGATTTTGACATTTTTATTTTAAACCCCAAATTTGAGTAGAAATAATTCTTATTCATAACTAAGACAGGTAACAACGGATTAAGCCTTTGTTTATATTTATAACTTGGTTGAATATAAAATGCTCTTGAAATGATATTCACAAGTTTTAATCCTTACTCGTTTTCCATAATTCTGTCCATTTGTACAATTATAGGTGGTCAAAGATAGCACAGCATTTACCAGGAAGAACTGATAATGAAATCAAGAACTATTGGAGAACAAGGGTGCAGAAGCAAGCTAAGCATCTCAAAATCGACATCAAAAGTACGGCATTTCAGGACATTGTTCGGCGATTCTGGATGCCAAGATTGATTCAGAAGATAGAAGGCTCAACTTCTTCCGCCATGCTAGTCCAAAATAATCCAACACCTCCTATGCCTATTGACAGTGCTTCTCAACAAAGCTTCTCATCAGCAATTGTAGAAACTTCATTATCACCACAAGAAGTACCTTTTGGGCATGAAAATCCCAACATACCATTGAACATATCACATATTTCGCCGTTCTCAGAATACCCAAACAGTCCTTTTCAGTCGATGGTACTTGGCAACGACAACACTACATTTATACAAGGTTGTTCTTATGGTGGTGACAAGAATGACTGTGATATTGGTGCTTATAATAATACTACAAATGTTTCATCGGAAGGGGCTCTCGGGAATCCTGTCGAAGGTTGCCACGTGGCAGGGAGCAATTGGGCTGAGAATGAGTTTCTAGCTAGCATGTGGAACATGGATGAATTTTGGCAATACAGGAGCTAACTAACTACAAGATTTCTGTGAATCCACCACTATGTCAGTCCTCATTATAAACGTGGCCTTTGTGAATTATCTGCAGAATTTAAAACTGATTGCAAATTGTTAAATAAAATTCTCTCTTACAAGTTGTGTGCCATGTAATGATGACACTTTTTAATTTGACCCTCCCAGTAGCGACTCCATTGTAGTGTCTGTTTGAAAAAAAAGAAAAAATAGAATACGCATACACAATCTCTCTTTCCGTATTCATCCTAATTATAATCTATGAGGATCTTTTTTCCGTTGTTTTTCTTATTCTTGTTTTTTTTTTTTTTTTTTTGGCAAATAGTAGTGAAGCCAGAATTTTTTCTTAATGGAGGCATTGTGTAAATAGTTACTGATAATTTTTTTCCACATAGACGTGGTTATATGTTTTAGTTATTAAGTAGGGATACAAAACATAGTTATATGTTTTAAAGAGAATAGTTGAGGGAAAATATAGAAACTTTTTTTTCGAAGAGAGTGAGAGAGAAAACGAGTAAGAAAAGAGTGGAGAGAGTGTGTGTGTCAAGGTCGGTGGACCGGTGCTTCGTTGGTCCATTGGCCGCCATTTTTTCGTTCGAAGGGTTGTCACTAGGTGATCTACACGTTGTCAGGTTCATGCCACCAGGAAGGAAGGCTTTGGCTTGGGTCTGTTTTTGAGCGTGAAGCCAGGAGAGGAAAGACTTTTGCCACTGGCCTAAATTCAACGCCAGGAGGGAGGAGCCAACGACGTTCGTGGCATGCGTGGGAGGCTTCGATCTCCTTTGGGAACGGGCTAGGTCGGTTGGGGGTGGGAGATGGCTCGATCGTGTGGAGCTGCGGTGGGTTTGATGAATTTGACCTTCCTTCATTGTCCGCTAGCGTTGAGCGGCCTACCTATGGTTGGGGTTAGGTTCATGCTACCGGGTGAGGGCGGGCTGAGATGGATTAGGTTTGGCCGAGAGGAAGGCCAAGGAGGGGCTATGGGAACTCTCCGGTGGGTAGGTGGCTAGAGCTAGGTGGTTGTCTTTTTCGGGGGGCTGGCATTAAAGGGCCTCAAATTTGTGGATCGCGGTTGAGCCTACAATTTGGTTTTGTGTTTTGTATTTTTTTTTTTTTGTACTTTGTGTTTAGCGTAATAAGGGCAGTGGTTCCCTCACCAACCCTCTGAGCTGTATTTGTTGTTTCAGTGTTGGATTTGCAGGCTAGGTTTAGCCTAGAGGCTGGTTTCCCCATGCATCTTAATTTGTTGGATGGTGTCTTGACTTAGGAATGGTTCAAGATGCGATTCTTTTCTGTGGTCGTTGGGATTACAGTTTGTAGGAGTTTAGCTCCGTCTAGGAGTTAGAGTTTCGTTTAGCTCTATTGATAGGTACACAGAGTCTTTGGAAAATTCTTTGAGTTTGCTTATATACTCGGTTCTTAGTTTTCGGACCTTTGGTTGTACCTTGACCATTTTTGGCTCGTTTTGATAAATTGTTTCCCTCCGGTTGGAAACATTAGGCATAAAAAATAGGTGGAGATATAAATCATAATTTTCTTAAAAGAAAAATAGTGGCACAATGATGTATCTTAATTTTTTAGTAGAAACGTTGTTATATTTTTTCATGTAAAACAAATGTACAATAAAATTTTTTAAAAAAATTTTGAAAAAAAATCAATCCTTCAAAAATTGAGTGTAAGCACACACCCCACTCCACCGTTTTCAAGGCACATTGTAAACATCTTTGAATGTGGAGAGAGAGACATTTTTCATTCATTGAAATGGTAGTTGCTCCACTTGGACATGTTATACTTCTTTTTCCTATTGGCCAATTAGTGGGATGTGAAGACACTGTAAGCTTATTGAATAATTTCTAATTGAATAATTTGTTGGACTCGGAAGTTTCTTCCGACTAAAAAAGAAGTGGGTAAACGTCTTTCCATTAGTAGGACATTAAATTCTTTTCTTTCAAAGCAAATTCATTCCTATTTGATTCTTCGAGTTCAACTTCAGTTGGTTTTCCAATCCACCACTTTGCACCAGCTAAAATGTGCCACATTCAATAAAGTAGATCTTGTAGCAGCTGCTATACACGCCTTGATCAGATTCTTATTGGAAAAAAGAGCCCAGAAACAGTGAAATCATTTAAGAACAACTAAAATTTGATAAAAGAAAATAGAGTTTCTTTATCCTTCAAAGACGTGTTTGAAAACATGCACTTTGAATTGCAAGAGAGTTTTCATTAATTGCATAACAGGACATACCGTGCTTCTACGTTGAGTGATGAGCTAACTCTCCAACCATGGATTAGGGCTAAGTACAGCTGTTTCCACAAGAGATAGACAACATAAAAAGCTGACTTTCAAGTAATAAACCTTCTTTTTTAATTGATATGCACATTTATTATATTGTGGCATTTTGTTTCAAGAGTCGAATCACGTACTATATGTCTCATTGATACCGAGAATATTCCTGTCTCGGACCTCAATATATTGGAAGACATGGATGTCAATGGACATAAATCTCAGACCACTTGTGTGGATCGAAGATTGATCCATAACATCCCTATTGAAGATCAATTAAAAGTCATTAAGCGTGTTGTGAAATTGACACATGAATTTTTTATGTGGTGATTGCCACTCTAACACGTCATAATGGCACTGCAGTAACTAGAAGGTTACTGTCAAATTTTGGATATTTGGGCGGCTCCAAGATATATGTACATTTTACCTTTATTTACAAATCAAAAGAATTAAATTAAAAGTTTTTCTTTTTTTTTTTTTTTTTGAATTGGAATTAAATCAAAACTTGAGTTGACACATGGGTAAGCAAAAATGACATGAAGATGCTGCAAAATGACTGGCATCGCGAGTGATGGAAATTCACAATTTTCTTGCTCTAATTAGTGCGTTCATGAATCTGGATTGTCTAGCAAAGAAAAATTTTCCATCTGGGGAAAAAAAATGGAAAAGACCATGATCATGATTGATGGCCAATCAGAATTACTTTGAATTGAATAAGCTAAAACAAAATATTTGACTGGTCAAGCACTGATCCGCACCACCGATCGAGCGTATAAACCAAACAACACGTTGTACAAATTTTTTGGGCTAGAAAAATTTGACTATCCGGATCATAATTTGGGAATCTAAATCAACTCAATGTAAGAAAATATAATAGTGGAGACATGAGAAATAAATCCATAAGTGTAGATCAAGGAAACTACAAAATAAAGAAAAATTCGAAAGAAATTGTTACCAAATACTTTTTAAAAATATTTGGGTTTGTTCTTTTTTTCAATAAATAAATAAATAGTTTATTAACACTAATGAACCTAAATTTTAGAGTTTTTTTCCTATTTTGTTTCTTGAACTTCAAAAATTATCATTTTACTTCTTAAGCTTTTAAAACTCCTCACTTTGTTTATTGAACTTTAATAATCACTTTACCTCTCATGAATTTTCAAAACTCCTTACTTTGCCCCCTGAACTTTTGATTTTTTATTCAAATAGACAAAATTAAGTCTACATAATTCACACATGGGTCCCTTATCAAGGCAAAAAAAAATGAGATTTTATTGATTAGTCCATCTATTATTTAGCGATATTTCCTTATCTTTGAACGGAAAATCAGAAGTTCGAGGGACAAAGTGGTGATTTATGAAATTCAAGATGCAAATGAGAAGTTTTAAAAGTTCAGGTGTAAAACAGTGACTTTTAAAGTTCAGGGCAAAAAGTGAGGGAGACTCTCAAGTTTAGGGGTTATTGATATTAATAATCCTAAATAAGTAAAGAGATAGAATACTCAGGATTATAATTAAACTAGTTTGTTTGGTGTGCAAGTTTGGAATAGTATGGTTTCGAACTTTATAGTTTGAACTGTGAATTTTAAACTATGTAATTTAACAATGGTTTTGAATTGACATTAGAAATGTAAAGATTAAAAAAAAATAATGGTTTAAAAATAGTACAGGTATTTTAAATCCTATATAGTTCATAAAAGAAATGAGAATGAGAATGAGAATGAGAATGATTATATTGTAAAAAATGATTTAAAACTGCCTAAACTTAATGGGGTAAAGTTTGGATTTTAGATATTTTGGCCAGTTTAAAACTGTTTCTATAGTTTAAAACTGTCTCGGCTATAACTTCACCAAACAGCAATTTAAACCGCTTTTATGGTTTAAAACCATTTTAAGGTTTGAAACCTATGCACCATACGATAAATAAGAGATTCCTATTGGGTTGGCTCGCACATCAAGTTCCACTATATTATTGTTAAAAATAAAGAAAACACAGGATGCTCAAATATAGGAAAGCATAATAAGAAACTTAGGGCCATTTTGCATTGCTGTCCTATTGAGAAAATTTTATGTAGTTGTACTATCAGAATTTATTTTGAAAAAATTTTATGTAGTTGTACAGTTAGAAATTATTGAAACTAGAGTAGGCAGGTATTTTGTAAATTTTTTTAAAAATTGTTGCAAATATATACCAAAAGTAAATTTTTAGGTATTTTGTAATCAATATGTAATGTTAGAATGGAGGTATATAATGACCAAAATATACTTACTTTTTTATGGAAAAAAACAGTTCGTGATGAAGATGATTAGCGTTAGCATCCCCCTAAGCATTACTTAATAGGGGCTCACCAGACGCTGCCATGATTGGTTACTGAAGGCTCTACACATAGACTTTACCCCTCAACGAGGAGTGCATTGGAAAATTTCAATCAAATGGCACAAAAGAAGTTAAAAAAAATATTATCGCTAAGATATTAGCTTATGTTATAACAAACAAATTATATCTAAAAATTAGACACTAAAAGCATGTCTCCACAACCACTTGACCTTCTATGCTATTCAGGTTTCCAAAACATTGAGTGTGGGCACATTGCAAGTATTTGTCAACCACAAGTATGTTTAGGTGCCCTAAGAATTAAATGATGTAATTGTTTTAAGATATTTAATCAATAAAGAGTTTATTATTCATTTCATACCTTATTATGTCCTCTTTGCGTTCATTTATGTTGAATGTATGATAAGCAAATAGAAGTATGAGACTATCAATCTAAACATTTAAGATCGTGCATATGATTGATAGATTATATAGAAGACATGAATATTAAAGTGATAGTCTACGTATAAAAGGTCCATAATCTAGAGAATAAAGTTGGGCACTTTATTTATATTAAAATTATTATGTTGTCTATATCCTTAATAGGAGATGACTTGTCTTGGTCATCAGAGTTGGATTCCATGAGTAAAGACATTGGTATATTGTCATTAATGATGTTTTATTAGATCGGGACTAAAGTTGAATTAATTTGGTTAATAATTCCATTTGAATAAATCAATTCACTTTAGACAATCGTATGTGTTACGTCTTAATCTTGAAATAAATTAACGAGTCTATATTCTTGCCTTGGCCTTTTTTGATGTACTAAAAAATAACATCCTAAATTATATAAAGGTATGCATGCCGGTACGTTGGAGACATAACTTTTGATTGACATAGACTCATTATTCATAGATATGGTATCCATAGCTCTTTTGTAATGTTAATGATATTCTCTTATAGGCATTATCTTATAATTAAAAACTAGGGTACTCAACCATTTGGATACATATGTGTAACCAAATGGAATACTATGTGTATTGGTTATGAATAGTAAATATTTCGATAGTAAGATAATAGAACATAACATAAATATAATCGAGAAGGTAAAATAGAATTTTTCCTTAAGACAAGTATAGATATCCTATCAGGCTATTGCACATTATGATATGTTATGGATGGTTAACTTATTGAAGTTTTATAATTTATATATAGTTTGAGAATGCAACTTTAAGCTTTTAGTAGAATAGTTATAAAGCTGATAATTATAAAATGTACCTATCAGTGACATATAATTTTATAATTATAGGAACTTAATTTATATATGTTTATCAGGTCCCATATGCTAGCTTACATATTTTCATATAATGATACGGTGTGTTTTTCCTATAAATTAGTAACTTATTATAATTCTATGGTTGGTTTAAATTCGGTTGATTGGAATGTGATAATCCATGTTACTTTAATGGTTGAATTAATTTTGTAAATTAATTTAAGATAAAGATGTTGAATTATTTAAATATATTTCATTTGATATGTAGTGATCTGTATATGACTGTTTTAATCAGATAACTTTTCTATTGAGATATTTAAATTAAAACTAAGACTTTATGAAAGATTCCTATATAAAATAAAATATAGAAGTTTCTAAAATTGGGTAGACTGACAGGCCGATGACTAGATTTGGCTAGCCATAGAGTGTAACTAAGTTACATAAATCAGTACAACTAGCAGGTTGATGCTCAGGACCAACAGACCGATGGCCTTAATCGATAAGCTAGTTGTCAAGACTGGTAAGTCGATTGTTAGGACTGACAGGCCAATGCACGTAATTGTGTTTTGAAATAGATTTTATCCTAGTTATGGATTTTGAAGCCCTATCTTGATAGAATTGAAGTCCTACCAACTATTATAAATATAATACTTGTTTCTATTGTTTTATTTATTGATAATTAGAAAAGCTTAGAGAGATTATTCTAGAAAGAGAAACTCTAAAACTCCATAGAATTGTTGTATAACATTTAGAATAATAATTCTTGGTTTTCTCTTGTGGTTGTAGGGGAAGTTGCCAGGAGGACAATCGAACGACATGTTTCTCCTCACACTTTGATCATCGAATAGAAAATAGTAAAGAAGACTAGTTGGTTGATACTCTACTAGACGCGATTCTCAATAGTGATTCTGTCAAACGATTTCCTATCATAACTATGGTTTTGATTTTATAAGGTACGAAAGGTCTTTTGTTAATTTATGTTACATGGCATGTCTAGCTTGGTTTATGGAAAAACTTTTATTAATAATTTTTAAAATTCTGCTGCATACACATTTTCTAAAAATTGTTCCAAATACCATCATTAAATGTCAATTAAAAAATAAAAATAAGAATGATTTTTTTTCCTTTCTAGCTCATTACTCTTCTCTTCCAAATTCCAATCCCCTTCTATAACTTCCGATATTCCTCCTAATTCTCTACATTCCCCTCCTTTTCTCTCTAGTTCTCCTCCCTCCTAAACCTTAATCTTTTTTTTTTTCCTAAATTTCTCCCTCATTTTCTCTCTTTCTATTTTCCTCACTTTCTCTTTTCTATCCCGCCCTTTCTTGTCGTACAATCAAGCATATAAAAGCAAATAAGGCACATTAATACATAAAATAAATGCATTATTTAAATGCATTATTCTTTATTGAGAATGTTAAACTTTTAAGGCGCCCATGATAGTGCATGATCTAGAAGTCAATGTCAGGTTTTTATTTGGAATACAAAATCCATAAAAAGGAGAATGCATCATTTAGGAAAT
This sequence comes from Artocarpus hirsutus, assembly GCA_946598075.1. NCBI lineage: Eukaryota > Viridiplantae > Streptophyta > Magnoliopsida > Rosales > Moraceae > Artocarpus > Artocarpus hirsutus. The sequence continues at coordinate 73,986 of CAMOHE010050135.1, forward strand.
ATTGTGGAATATTTCCACTATCTTGGTAGTTTGAGTCAATTATATAACTTAACCTCCAAGAGAGATACTATCTATATTCTACCTATTCTGTTTATGATAGGCGTGACTATAAATGTCAGATAACCAAGACACAAAAAAAAGCAATATGTGAAATTTTATCAAAATTGTTCTTTGATTGTGTTCTTGAGTTATGGATTCTCATGGTTGTTTGAGCATCCTATATAATAAACACACATCAAGTGAGAAATCAAGGACGTGACTATGATTGTTTTCATGGAGGATCGTGATTTAGAGCATTAAGACTATGTTCGTGATTATGGAGTATCGTGAGGCTTCTTGTAACAACTTCTACATCGGTGGATTGGAGATCCAATCTTGCACCACCTTAGATACTTGTGCTTATGTACCCATGGTATTTTTCCTTCAAATAAAAATGTCTTTAAAACACATATGTTGATGGCTGCATTTGTACGACACTCCTTTGAAAGTCCAGGCCCAAGATCCCATCCTTAAATGTTAATGGGTTTGATTTGTAGATCGAAGCTAGACTCAAAAAGTCATGTGGATTGTAGTTTAGAAGACCATAAGTAAGCAAAGAAACTTGTCTCTTTTAGCCCAATTTAATTTTAATTTCACTTAATTGGGTTTAAATGGATGAGTGATAGAGAATCTATCGATAGCCCATTTTACATTCTTAAACAAATTAGTCATAAAAAGCGCAAGTTCAAAAGCTCATAAACTGACGAAAGAACCCAAGAAAACCTCTAAAAATGTCAAAAAAAAAAAATATCCAAAATCTAATTAGGCCTTATGTAAGAAATTTTCCCCTCGAACCGCCTCTGACATTGCTCCGGGTGCTTCTATAGCTATCTCTGGGCATGCAAGACTCCAATTGTTATTAGCCAAATGTGGCAAGACAATAATTCCTAAGAAAAAACTGATGACCCTCAGCACCTCAAATAAGCAAGTTCAGCATTGGTCAACCAAATAAACTTTAATCTTAAAGTTGAAAACCTAAATAAGGGGCTTGGTCACTTGAAAAAGTAGATTTTTTTCCTTAAACTATGTCATTTTTAGCAAGACAAAAAGCCATGCTTAAGAAGCCACCTGATGAGCTTACTGTAAGGAGAAAGTTTGGCTATAAGCCTAACAACAACATAGAGCATTTTTCTTAGAGCAACCATCAAAAACCTCCCCCTCTTCTCCTATAGATACCCAGCTCCTCTGCTAACTTCCACATACCAAGATCAATCCAATTTCTATATTAGCCAAACCCTAGCCATTTTACTCCTCACTTTCTCTCTCAAAGTCCGCGTTCTTCAGACTTAGAAATCTCCTCTATCATGTACAACTTTTACCCTCACTACTTTAAGCGAATCCTTACTAGGTGTTTGCCTTTTGGACAATAGCTTCTCTAAGAGTATTCCTAAGACTTTCGTTAGGACATTTCTAGGATGTACTATAAGGTTTGGCCGTTCAAACATAGAAACTTTTGGAAAGCATTCTCTTAGATCTCTAGGATACCACTCAAACTTTTCCCTCTGAGAGAGCATCAAGCCAATTATTTTTCTGAGACACCACTGGCCATACAATCAACCTTAACTTTTTGAATTAGTTTGCTCTAAGAAGCCTCTCTATTATACTTTTTGCTTACTTTTCCTACCATATCTTGCTCACGAGTAGGTCAGTTTTGTTGTAGGTGGGAAAAATTCAGCAATTAATAAGTAAAATCAATTAAGGATTTTTCTGTAATTACGTTGTGAAGTTTATAAGGAAGTAGATGTTTGGGGCTTGTAATTACAAGATTCTATAAGAATTTAGTTCAAGGTTAGAGACCTTTTGTAGTTCCTAGAAAATTCTAAAGTTTAAATCATGACATAATCATGAATCATAATTATGAATTTTCTTAATCAACATGCATTTTGAAATTTTTAATAGCTATAAAACTTTAGAAATAAATAATATTATAGATACATGATTTTATCAATTTCATGAATGAAATATATAGCAAAATATATAATGTGATAGTACACTTGGACAATTTAAAATAATTTTTAGTGTGCTAAGCTAAGCTTTTATAATTAAATAACTTCATATACAAGTTAAAACATAGGTTTTCATGAGAATCTCAATTAGAATATTTAAATTGAGAATAATTGATAAAAAGAAATTTGCGACTTTGTATAATTATACAGAATTCCCGCAGCTCAACACCATAATTTAGAAATGGTGAGCATAATATCCATGAATGCAAGATCGATCTTAATTTTGACGAAGATCACAAGGCATGATAAGAATTTTTAAGCCACAAGGGTTATTGGAAATTCAAGAATTTACAATATAGCTATATGTGCATAGTTAGTTATTTATATGTGTTGGTAATTACATAAAGTTTATAGCAATAAATAAAAAAAAATCATGGAGTCCACAAACATTTCACAGGCCTCTAAGGCAACTCAAGATCACAATGAATTAATTTCAAATCCATATTGTGATCAAAGGGAGTTTAGAAGCATCCATAAATTGGACCCATAAACTACTTTTTATTAGAAGTAGTTCAGATTGTACTATAAAGCATAAACCTATGCTAACTTCAGAATTTGAATTAAGTTGACTTGCAAATAGTAAATTTAATTTACAAAAAATTTTATAAATTACGACTACTATGTCTATGATAGAAATATAAGTCTATATGTTATGATTAGGTGGTATAGGAAAAACAATTTCTATAAGGATGAAAAGGGTATAATCATTTGAAGAGGAAAAAAGAGAGGAAAATAAATTAGTTCAATCTCTTTTCATAAAGGTGAGGATTTTATGCTTGAATTCCAAGTATGTTTTATGCTAAGTATGAGTCTACAAAAAATACAAGGAAGATGCAAGTTTCAGTTATTAGTTTAACAGTTTGAAATTTAAGATTTATGAAGATCTTTTTGATCAAAGAAAATATTGCATAAGGAAGATTGAATTTTAAGATTTGATCAAAACTCATAAATACATATTATTATTTTTAGAAGATAAAAAAATAGTAAAGATAGTTGATCACCAATTCTGAACACAAAAGTATTAAGATTTAGCATTTTTAAATAAAATGATGAAATTTAGAAGTAAGCTTAGATACATGAAAGTGGTATGATGACAGCGTAAAGATGACAATAAAACAATAATACATTGATAAAGCTAAAAATTATTTATTATTTCTAGAAAGATGAAGAATATTACAGTTCTAGAAGTACAAGTATGTTTGCAGAAATTTCAAAGTTCATGAATCAAAATTTCATCAACCAAACCATGACACACAGATTAGACTTCAAGAACCCATAAGAGTTTCCATAAATACAAATGCAAAAATAAAAAAAAATCAGCTAATCATAAAAAAGCAAACATTCCTTCTCTTTCTCCTACTTTCTCTCTACTTTCTCTTCCTTAAAACTCAAGCGTAGATTCCGGTATCCATTTTTGGCACCTCTCACACCAATGAATAGAACTTGATGAGCTGAGCTAAACGACATGCTGTGCCAACTGTAGCTCTGCCAGAGCAGCTCGCATTCATTGGTCAAAGCCACGGAAGAACAAAAAACTTTCGGTCATGATATCTTCACTGCCCAAGGATCAATCAATGCAATTTTGGTATCTATAGCTTCAAATTAATGAGTTAAAGAGACTCATCCCATTTTTACTCATCGATTCTGGCTAGAAAAGTGCCAAGGAGAAGTCCGTTTCCATCAATGCATCACTATCCAATCTGGCTATCTCTGGTGGCAGTGAGGTGCACCTCTTGCACCAAGGTTTAGGTGAAGAAGAGGATCAAAACCCCTCTTCCAATTTCACTATGGCATTGCTGTTCATTGGAGTTCAGAGTTTGTTGTTGTTCACTACCATAGGAGAGTCCAATCTCATCTATTCCGACAACTTTGACTTAATTATTAGAGGCAAAACATTTAGAAGATCATGACGACCAAAATCCACTCTTTAATTGCACAACAATTTTTTAGGAAGAAAGAAAACTGTTGCCATTATCATGTGCCATTGTGATGGGCTTAGGTCTGTCATTCTAGGCAGCAATGAAATACACCGTCCCACCAACATGTTTAGAAAGCCTCAAGGAAAAGGCCCAGCTCAAGTTAATGATACTGTCATTGGATGCTAGTGAATTGGGTAAAATTAACACCACCATTGAGTTCAGAAGGTCAAGAACTTCTGAGAGCCAAAGCTTCATCACTATACAATCACAGGAGCCATTGCACGTGCTACTATTGGTGGCCGATTTTTAGTAAGCCTTGGGTCTCATGCTCCTGAACTTTAATGAGTGATCCAAGACCTGTACCTGACTTGTTTTGACATTTGAAGCACAACAGTGCCTTCCATTTGAGCCAATTCCATTCCATTAGAGATTTTCTAATACCAGTTGCATGTAGATCGAGGCGAGACGAACCAGAGTAATGAAACCTAGAATGACATTTCTAGCAATTGAAAATTTTAAGAAGATTCTTGGCCATTCACAATCCCTCTAAGACAATTCTTAAGGAAGCTTTATGGGACCTAGAACTAACTAGATATAACTGGACTCATTTAGCTCAAAATCTAGGTAAGTAAGAATTCTGCCTATAGTATGAATAATTTCAATATAAAATGTTTTACATATTTTCATAAAGTTTTTGAAATGCATGATTAGTGATTTGTAATGCCATGTTATATTATGTATGTTAAGTTATGTTATGTTAAGTCATACCATGTTACGAAATGTCATGTTAGATCACATCATAATATGTTATGTCGAGCTATGTTATGATTATAACATGAGTAGTATTTGATGTATGTAGTATTAGATTATACTGCTTCCTCACTTTTAGTTAAGCATGTTTATGATTTATAATTTATGATGCTATATAGTAACATATCATACTGCATACATACAATAAGATAAGTGAAACAAGTAAGACAAGACAAGTTAAGAGTATCGTACTAACCTCTCGACCTACAGGAGGAATTCTATTTAAGTTCACTTCAGTTTATAATCTTAGTGTTGTTGGGGACTTCACAAACCCTAACCTCCCAAGACTCATGCACAACTAGTACAAATATTCATGTCTTTTTAGTGTAATAATATAAGGCTTAATAATTAACCATAAAACTAGTTGATACACAAGGTAAAATGTTCATGTATGTTTTTATTAAATGTTTTCAATTATGTTTTGCAAGTTTAATTTCCTACTTCCTAGGCAAAAGCTCATTCAATCATGGTCATGCTAGGTAAGAAACTCATCAAAAATACTTGATGGGCACTGCTGAGTGATGGACGAACGATGGAGATATGAATGGATACTGCTTACACAAATGTAATATTTCACATTTTTATTTTATAATATTATGTATGTATAAATAAGTAAATAAAATTATGAAAGTATGTCTTGAAAACAGAGTTTACAATCATACAATTGATGAGAGTATTTTACTCACAAATTAATTAATTCTTAAGCTTAAATGTTTGGGAAAATTCTCAAGCTTTTGTATTATTTTGATATATACTTGCGTAATTTTGTCGGGAATTAAGAAATGGGACTTAAAACGATTTATTTGGGATCAAAAGGTGGCTTAGAAGCCATTGCTAGACAAGTCCAACCAAGCTCACACAGTAAGGGGCACACAGACGTGTACATCACGGGCCCCCAACCAAAGAGCTTGTGTGCCCTGTGCCACTACTGTTAGACATGTATACCCTAAAGAGTAAAAATGTAATATGTTTTTAGAGACATTTTTATCAATAAACAATTTATTTATTATTCATATACCAAATTGTTATCCTTTTTACACTCATATGTGTTGAATGTATGATAAGCAAACAAAAGTCTAAGACTGTCAATCTAAGCCTTTAGAATTAGGCATATGATGGATAGATTATACAAAAGACATGAGTCTAGAAGTGACAGTCTAAATCATAAGATCCACAATCAAGGGAATAAAGTTGGGTGCTTTATTCATGCAAAGATTATTATGTTCTCTATATCCCTAATAGAAGATGGTTTGTCTTGGCCATCGGAGGTGGACACCACAAACAGAAACATTGATACATTGTCATACATGATGATGTCTTAGATCGGGACATAAAGTGAAATTGATTTAGATTAATAATTATGTCTCGGCAAATCAATTCACTTTATACAATCATACATGTTATTCTTAATCTTGAGATAAACAGTGGGCATGTTGTCTTGACTTATGTCTTTTGATGTACCAAAGGGTGACATCTACAAGTTATACTAGTGCGCATACCAGTACATTGAGACATGAGTCTTGATAACATAGACTTGTTATCATAGATATAGAATCCATAGCTCTTCTTTAGGAGTCGATGATATCCTCTTATATGCGTTACCCTGTAATTGGAAGACTAGAGCATTTAATCATTTGGATACATAAGTGAACTGAATGGTATATTGTCTTTGGATAGTAAGTTATTTGATTGTGAGATAATGGCATGTAAGAGAAAAATAATAGGGAAGGTAAAATAGAATTTATCCTTAAGCCAATTATGGACAATCTTATGGGGATGCGGCACATTATGATATGTCATGAAGACTTAGCTATTTAAGCTTCATAATTCTATACAGTTTGAGAATACAACTTTAAGCATTTAGTGAAATGGCGTTAGAGTTGATAATTATGAAATGTATATCTAGGATATTGGGTTTGATAATTATCAAGAGCTTGAATTATATAGGTCCATCAGGTCCCCTTTGCTAGCTTATAATAAATCCTATAATGATACGACATGATTTTCTAATCAATTGGTGACTTATGTCGAATTATTAGATTAGCTAAAATTTAATAGTATCAGATAATTCATATCTGTTTATCGGTTGAAATAAATTTGTGAAAATTAATTCAAGAGAAACTCGTTGAATTATCAGGAATATTTATTTTCCTAGAGATTATTGAGAAAAAGTTTTTTTAATCTGATAACTTCTTTATTGGGTTATTTGAATTAAAACTGAGGTTTTATCCTAAAGAATCTTGGGTGGGCAATAAGAGATTCGTAGGGATCATTTATCGTAAGTTCGGTTGGCTAGTCTTTAGGTTCGGCCTGCCAATGGAGTAAGTTTGACAGGCTGATCTACCACTTTGGCATGCTAAATGAACGATAATCTAATCACACATTTTTAAGTGATTTTACTAGATATTCATTCATATTCAAATTTTTTGAGGCCTTATTTGATAAGGACTAGCCCCTGGGCCTAACCTCTATAAATAGGGAATAAGACTCATAAGTTAGTTAGATCAGTTGAGAAATCTAGAGTGAGTACTCTGTCTATGAGTTTCTGAAACTCCCTGAGAGCTATTGTTCACAAATCATGAACTTAGTTCTTGGTTTTCTCAATTGGTTAGAAGGAGAGTCATCTAGGAAGAGCTGTACGACGCACGCCCACACGCACTCCAATCATGGATAAAGAATAGCAAAAAAGACTAGTTGATTGAGGCTCTTTTGAAACACCTTTCTCTTCACAAATTGTAAGGAGCTCTTTAGCATCAAAAGGTTAGTAAGATCTAGTTAATTTATGCATATAGCATGTCAAACTTGTATTTTAGAAAATAATCTGGTGTAAAAATTTTTAAAATTTTTGCTGCATACTATTTTTGTAACAATTGGTATTAGAGCTAGGTTTTTACATAAATTTATGCTTGAATTTAATTTTTTAGAAAGTTGACACTCTAAGGTTTCTATATATTTATGTTGTCATGGATTATATGGTGAATGTTTATTAATTAATTATGATTGATTAAATTATTATTTGATTATTTATTAATTAATTAATTTATGCCAGTTATGGTTCCTTAGAGCTTAAGATGTGTATCTAGGTTTTTCATGTAATTAGATGGCAGACTATCATCTCTATCTAGGAATTATTATTTAATTTTAAATTAATAAGAATTTTATAATTAAATGATTATTCGGATAAGACAGAACTAGAAGATGGATAATAGCATTCTATAGGTATTTCTTGAGTCTTTAATTTAATGTTTTTGAATTGTTGAAAATAAAATTAAAAAACTATATAAAAAGTGTATTTTTTAGGAAACGTGAATTTAGCTTGGTTGACTAGTCGAATCTTTAGGTTTGGTAGACTAATGATCGTAGATCGACAAGCCGAACCTTTGGGATCGGTAGGCCATCCGTGGGGTAGAATTCTGATGATTCTAGTGGTAGGCCAAACTATCATGATTGGCAAGCCAAACTGTGGTGTTCAGCAGGCTGAAGGGTCATGATTGGCAAACCGATGGCATAGATCAACATGCTGGCAAAGAGTTGTGAATTTGCACAAAAGGTGTGTTTTTCATGCTAGTTTTGATTTTATTTTTGAGACAATTCTAAGAAACATTAAATTTGAATATGATTAGAAATATAGAGTAATCATTCCCCACGTGATTGAAAACTTGAAGATGGATTATACATGAAGAAGGAAACAATATGAAGATTCAAGGATGAAGAATCAATAATATATTTCGATTTATATCTTCTAATCTTTACTTTCTTATCTCTAGGATGGAACCATAATATTATGGCTATTTATTATTATTTTGCTTATAGCTTTGCATGATTGTTTTGCTTGTCTGCATTATAATATGATTTGATATGCATGTTGATAACATGTCGTATAGAATAGGGAGTGCTGCTCATTAAAAATTATTCATGCATGTTCTTAAAATAAAACCTTGATTTCAAAAGATTGAGTGGGAGAAGGTTTTCAGAAAGAGGACCTACGGCCTCCATCGTTGGTCCATAGGTAGCACATATGGTGGTTTCGACCTCTAAGAAGGGACTTTATCATGTACCAGGTTGGATCTTTGAGAAGATAATATATTTTAGCATGATTTATCATCGCACATTCCTAGGTGGTTATTATACATCATGGATAAAATATTAAAATGATGGTTTTACACTCATGTTGACTTTATTATTAACCTCCCCTTGGAGGTTTGTTAATAAAACTAATGGCCAAAGAAACGATAATTAATATATACTAGATCATACGGGTATTGGATGGCATATATTAATCAATAGGAGATCCATGTACCGAATTGAATTTGGCAAGTCTCCCCTAGGCGGCTTGTTGAATTCTGAGTTGGGAATTATCGTCATAAGGTTGTATCATTTTCAAGGTTTTGACAAAGAAACACATTATATGTTTTATATGATTGTGTTATCTTACTAAATTATCATCGGATGTTTGCTTATATTTAGTATATGATTCTTTATTCTAGATTAAAAATGCCTAAAAATGCTTTATCTTTGATACTTGACAAAACCAATTAACCCGTAAGAACTATAATGATTGAAAATAGAACCTGAACATCATCTTGTCCTTTGAGAAACTTAAATTTGTCCTGACAACTCCATGTCCTCCCGAGCTTATAGGAAATTCCACTAATGAGGAAATTTAAGTGTATGATCGCTCGAAAGATGCTAATGATCAGGCCCGTTGTTATGTTATGGCCAGCATAAATAATGTGCTACATGCTCAACATGAAGATTATGAGACTACTAAGTAGATCTTGGATAATCTTGAAGACATGTTTGGAGGCTAGGCCCTAACAAAATGGTAAGAGGCTCTTTGGAAACTCTTAAACTATAAACAGAGACCAAGGACTTCTATGAAAAAGCATATGATGTTGGTCATGGGTTGCCTCGTAGATACTCAAACCAATAGAGTTGACATTGATGCTCAAACTTAGATAACTATGGTCTTTGAGACTCTATCTAAAGAGTTTATTCCATTTAGAGCCACATTTAATTTAAGCAATAGATGGGATATGACCTTGAATAAGTTGATGAAGCAGTTACAAGAGTTCAAACTTCTAATCAGGGAAGCTCCTACGGGTGGCGAGGCCAACTTGGTGGCTGCTTTTGGTTCCAATCTCAACCCTAGGAATGGAAAGAAGCAATGGGCCAAGAATGGGAAGTCTTCTATTGCTACAAACTGTAAGAATAAGAAGAAGAAAAAGAAGAACTCGAAGAAGCTCAAGTGCTCTTTCTATGAAAGGGTCGAGCACATAAAGAAGAATTACAAGGACTTTCTTTCCCGAGGATTTAGGTGTGATCTTCTAGTTGTTACAACTTGTTTGGTTAAGGAATCCAGTGACACTTGGGTCATAGATTTTGAAGCAACTAATCATGTTTGTATTTCTCTACAGGGGTTCAAAGAAACAAGAAGTATGCTAAATGAAGACTTTATGCTTTAGATGGGCGATAGATCCTTAGTGTTGGCTGAAGCAATGGAAGACATCCATCTTTACTTTGATAATTATAGGAATTTATTTTTGTGAGATTGTTTTTATGTTCTTAAACTTAAAAGGAATTTAATTTCTATAGCTTGGTTATTTAAGGACTCTTATGTAGTTTCCTTTAATAATAAAGTCATGATTTGAAAAAACAAATCTTTTATTTGTGATGGATGGATGCAAAATAATCTATATTTTATCAAACCTAAAATGGACTGACTACTGAACACTGAGATTAATGATAATAACTCTAAAAGACTTAAAACTTCTCACTCTAATATGACTTATCTTTGGCATTTGTGACTAGGTCATATTAACCTAAATAGGATTTAAAGGTTGGTAAGGGATGGACCTCTAAGTCACTTAAAGGTGGAATCTATACCACAATGTGAATCTTGTTTGGAGGGTAAAATGACCAAAAGACTATTTGGGTCTAAGGGCAATCGGGTCGAAAGGGTTCTAGAACATGTACATAGTGATGTTTGCAGACCTATGAAAATGTAGGCACAAGGAGGGTATGAGTATCTGGTCACTTTTTTGGATGATTACTCAAGGTATGGGTATGTGTACCTAATGCACCACAAAAGCAAAACTTATGACAAGTTTAGGAAGCCTTAGGGTGAAGTGGAAAAGCAATTGGGTAGACCCATATGGGCACTTTGATCTAATTGAGGTGGTGAATACCTTTCTGATGAGTTCTTGAGACACTCATTAGAGAATAGGAACTAATCCCGTTTGACTACGCCGGGCACTTCGTAGTAAAATGGCATAACTGAAAGAAGAAATAATACTTTGTTGGACATGGTTAAGTCCATGATGAGTTATTTATCATTACCTTTATCCTTTTGGGGATATGCACTATAAATCGCATGTTAATGTGCCTTCAAAATCGGTTCTTAAAACTCCTCACAAGTTGTAGACAGGGAAAAAGACATCCTTAAACCATATTCGCATATGGGGATGTCTGGCTCTTGTCCTGTTTAAGGAAGTGAATAAGTTGGAAGCACGTTTGGAAGTTTGTATGTTTGTAGGATATCCAAAAGGGACTAAAGGTTTTATTTCTATAACCTAAAGGATAAAGTTGTGGTTTCAACTAATGAAACTTTCCTTTTGGAAAGTTACATGGACAACTTTAAACCTCAAAGCAAAGGGGTGCATGAGGAGTTGGCAAGTGATTCGGTCACTCCAAGGGTTTCGAATGAAACCATTCCAAGCAGTGTAGAAAAACCAACCAAACTCGAACAATAACCTAATGGGTTTCGGTGTAGTGGGAGGATCGAGCGTCAACCCAAGAGGTATATGTTCAATGGTGAGGCCTTCTTAGCTGAACTAGTTGAACATGACTGGGATCCTTACACTTACGACGAGGCTATAGAGGATGTTGATTCAAAACTCTAGACGAAGGCCATGAACACAGAGATAAAGTCTATGGAGACTAATCAGGTCTAGGAGCTTATAGATCTTCTTAAATGGGTAAAACCCATAAGATGTATCTAGATCTATAAGAGGAAAAGAAGAATGGATGGAAAACTCAAAACCTATAAGGCTAGACTAGTAGCTAAGGGTTACACACAAAAGGAAGGAATTGATTACAAGGAAACCTTTTTACCTATAGTCGTGCTTAAGTCCATCTGCATTCTCTTGTCCATAGCTGCCGCTCTCAACTATGAGATTTGACAAATGGATGTCAAGATGGCCTTTTTGAATGGCTTTCTTGATGAGTCCATTTATACAAAACAACGATATGGGTTCAAGGCTAAGGGTCAGGAAGGTAAGGTTTGAAAGCTGCTAAAGTCAATATATGGACTTAAGCAAGCTTTTCATTCTTGAAACATAAGATTTGATCAAGTGGTCAAGACTTATGGGTTCACACAAAATATAGATGAACCATGTGTTTACAAACACATTAAGGATAGAAAGGTGATTTTTCTACTACTCTATGTAGATGACATTCTGCTAATTGGCAATGTCATTGGGGCATTGTCATTGGTCAAATTATGGTTGACCAAGTAGTTTGACATGAAAGACTTGGGTGAAGCTAATTTTGATCTTGAAATCCAGATTTTTCGAGATAGGAAGAACATAATGATAGCTTTATCCTAAGAAAGGTAGGTAACCATCTAGGTCTGGACTTTCTCTTTCTAAGAAAGACTCACCAATGTCTGATGAGGAAAGAGAATACATGAAGAAGGTGCCTTATGTTTTGGCAGCGGGTAGTCTCATGTATGCCATGCTTTGCACACGATTGGATATTAGTTATGTGGTTGGAATAGTAAGTTGATTTCAGTCAGATTCGAGACCGAACCACTAGGTTGCAATTAAGCATATTTTCAAGTACTTGAAAAGGACTCGAGGGTATATGCTTGTGTATTCGGGTGACGATTTAACACCACTAGGATGCATAGACTTGGATTTCTAATCCTGTCTAGATTCGAGAAGATCGACTAATAGTTTTGTGTTTACTTTGGGCGGGGGTGCCATTGTTTGAAGAAGTGTCAAGCAAGATTGCACTTTAGATTCAACGATAGAGGCTGAGTATGTAGTAGCTAGTGATGCTTCAAAAGAAGTAGTGTGGCTTCGTAAGCTCCTTGGGGATCTTGAGGTAGTTCCTCGTATGCATAAGGAGGTATCGTAGTATTGTGATAACAGTGTGGTGATAACTAATGCTAAGGAACCAAGATGTCACAAAAAGAGAAAGCATATTGATTGGAAGTATTATACGATAAAGAACTTCGTAGAGGCAGGGCATGTTGCTATATGCAAATTCGCATCTGAGGTCAATTTAGCTGATCCATTCATGAAGCACTAACTGCGAGAGTTTTCGAGAGGAATGTGGAAGCTATGGAGATGCGGGATATATCATATTTACTCACTTAGTGCAAGTAGGAGATTATTAGACATGTATGCCCTAAGGAGTAAAGATGTAATATATTTTTGGAGACATTTTTATCAATAAAGAATTTATTTATTACTCATATACCAAATTGTTGTCCTCTTTATAGTTATATTTGTTGGATGTATGATAAGCAAATAAAAGTTTGAGACTGTCGGTGTAAGCCTTTAGAATCAGGCATATGATGGACATATTATGCGAAAGACATGACTCTAAAGGTGATAGTCTAAATCATAAGATCCGTAATCTAGGGAATAAATTTGGGTGCTTTATTTATGCAAAGATTGTTATGTTGTTTATATCCCCAACGGGAGATGGTTTGTCTTAGCCATCAAAGGTGGACTCCATGAATAGAAACATTGGTATATTGTCATAGGTGATGATGTATTGGATCGAGACATAAAGTGCAATTGATTTGGATTAATAATTCTATCTTACCAAATCAATTCACTTTTGACAATCATATATGTTATACCTTAATCTTGAGATGAATAGTGGGCCCATTATCTTGACTTATGTCTTTTAATATACCAAAGGGTGACATTCGCAATTTATATTGGTACGCATACAAGTGCGTTAGAGACATGACTCTTAATAGCGTAGAGTTGTGATTCATAGATACGGAATCCATAGCTTCTCATTGAGAGTCAATGATATTCTCTTATATGCATTATCCTGTAATTGGAAGACTAGAGCGCTAAACCATTTGGATACATAGGTGTAACTAAATGGTATACTGTCTTTGGATGGTAAGTTTTCCAATGGTGAGATAATAAAACATAAGAGAAAAATAATCAGGAGGGTAAGATAGAATTTATCCTTAAGCCAATTATGAATAATCCTATGGGGATACGACAAATTATGATATGTCATAGAGACTTAGCTATTCAGGCTTCATTTGCTATGTAGTTCGAGAGTGTAACTCTAAGCTTTTAATGAAATAGCGTTAGAGTTGATAATTATAAAATGTATATCTGGGATATTAGGTTTGATAATTATCAGGAGCTTGAACTATATAGGTCCATCAGGTCTCCTTTGCTAGCTCATAATAAATCCTATAATGATACAATGTGCTTTTCTAATAAATTGTTGACTTATATCAAATTATCAGATTGGCTAAAGTTTGATAGGATTAGATAATTCTTGTCTATTTATTGGTTGAATAAATTTTAAAATTTATTCAACATAAACTTGTTGAGTTATCGGGAATATTTATTTTCTTAGAGATTATCTAGATAAGTTATTTTAATCATATAACTTCTCTGTTGGGTTAGTTGAATTAAAACTGAGGCTTTATCCTAAAGAATCTTGGGCGAGAAATAAAAGATTTGTAGGAATCATTTGTCATAAGTTTGGTAGGCCGATTTTTAGGTTCGGCAGGCCTACCAATGGAGTAAGTTCGGTTGGCTGATTGCTAATTCAGCTTGCCGACCGAGCGATAATCTAATAAGGACTAACCTTTGAGCCCAACCTTTATAAATAGGAAGTGAGACTTATAAATTATTTAGATTAGTTGAGAAGTCTAGAGTGAGCACTCTGTCTATGAGTCTCTAAAACTCCCTTGAGAGCTATTGTTCACAAATCATGAACCTTAGTTCAAGGTTTTCTCAATTGTTTGGAAGGAGGGTTATTGAGGAAGAGCTGTACGATGTGCACCCACCTGCACTCCCATTGTGGATAGAGAATAGCATAAAAGACCAGTTGGTTGAGGCTCTTTTAGAATGCCTTTCTCTCTACAGATTACAAGGAGCTCTTCAGCATCTATAGTTTAGCAAGATCTAGTTGATTTATGGATATAGCATGCCAAACTTGTTTTTTCAAAAATACTCTGGTATAAATATTTTTAAAATTTCCTCTGCGTATTATTTTTCTAACAACTATAGGCTGCATGGCCCGAGGCAGCTACATGGGCATGCTAACCATGCATAAGGTATGCTGTAGGCCAATGCATGGCTTACGTAGCTCGTGCAACAATGCATGCCTTGTGTAGCCAGCACAGTAGGGTGTGTTCCCTACGCCTCTCTAGCCACATGCCTTGGGTGGCCGAGTAGCCTATTGCAAGGCCCGCACCCCCATCTGTGCTGATTCGTGGTAAAGCCACTTTTGAGGCACATTTTTCTAATCCAACAACCTAAAAGTTGGACCTGAAATGAATCCCTAACTCTTTTAAACCCTAAAAACACAAAAAGATGGAAAGGAGGCACAAGTTTCAAGAAATAATTAGGAGGTTCAATTTTTAGAGAGAAAAAGTCTTTGAGGTTGATTTTCTTAAGGAATTTCTTGAAGATTTTAGAAGAATTCAAGCTTTGAAGACAAACTCTATATTAGTTTCCTCTTAATCCCATCTTTTAATTTTGATTTTTAGTTGGAATTTGTAATTGTGGATTTGTCATAAACATGTTTACATTTATGAAATTCATGATGATGTTAGCTATGGATTTTCTTATGCTTGGCAAGATTTTCACTCTAGCGCTTGATGTAGCTCTTTTTGGAATATGTTTGGAATATTTAGTTAATTATCAATGTAGTTTCATTTCAATTCATTTATGTTATGAATTAGTAGATTCAATTTATGAATTTCAATACTCGAAAGAGATTGACTCATTTAAAGCCTTTGAGAAACATAATCTTGGCTGTTGCTGAGTCTTAGAATGGCCGAGAACACTTAGATAATCACTAAAGGTTTGCTTAATAAATGTGTGGGTAGACAAGTTAGATAAGGACATTGACTTGAATATTTATGCATATTATCTCATTTAACGCTTGGAAGAGATAATGAGGTTAATTTTTTGCCCTTGATTAATGAATTGATTGAAGCTAGTTTATAATTGATAATCAAGAAGAACATAGAAGAAATAGAGTGAAATTAAGACCCTATAGAATTCATTGCATAGAGTTTCTATTTCATAAAGTTGCCTCTTACATTTATTGTTTTATTAATCACATTAATTAATCTTGTTTATTTAACTTTCTCTTGCTTGTTGCAATTAATCCAAATTCAATTTACCTATATAAAATTTAAGTGTGAAAAGCCACATTACTTAGCCTAAAAACCTAAAAATTTAATCTTTATGGGACTATACTTGACCTTTGGTCACTTTATTACTTGTATGACATAGGTCTATCTAGGGTTCAATTCATAGAGTGAGAGTGATTTAGCACACGCTTACACTTAGAGGGCCTTGAATGACGTGAAATTGGCGCCAAAGGTTGAAATTCTAGACAATCTCAAGGTTTGAATTTTTTTTTAAGCTTTGAAGCATTTTGTGGCCTTTGGGTTGTTTGGCTAGTTATCAAATAGGTACAAAACTCGCACATGCTTTTCTTCTATTTTATTGTTGGTTTAGTTTGTGTTGTTTTTAATGTGCTTGCGGACAAGCAAATGTTTAAGTTTGGGGGTATTTGATGAGCACGTATTTTGCTCACAAATCAATTAATTCTTAAGCTTAAGTGTTTTAGAAAATCCTTAAGCTTTTATGTTATTTTGATGCATTATGTGTAATGTTGGAGGAAATTTAGAAATGGGACTTAAAGGGATTTATTTGGCATTAAAAAGTGGCTTAAAAGCCATTTATAGACAAGTCCAGCCAAGCCTATGCACCTATGTAGCAAGGGGCATGTGGCCACATGCATCAAAGGCCCCCAACCGAGGTGCCTGTGTGGGCCCATAGGCTAGGCAATTGCAGGCTACTTGGCTTGAGGTAGCTACCCAAGTGTACTAGTTGCATACATGAGGAATGCTACAGGCAGTACGTGCCTTGTGCGGCCCGCGCAACAAGATGCATTGCCCATGCAACTACAGTCATATACCTCCGATCCATGCTAAATCATTCTAAAGCCACTTTTGAAGGCTAATTTGGTCCCATTTCTCTGATCGAAGGGCCTAAATTAGACCTAAAATGAAGCTTTAACCCTTTTAAACCCTAATAGAAAGAGAGGAGACAAAAATTCAAGGAGTATTTTGGAGACTCAATTTTCTAGAGTAAAAAGTCTTGGAGGTGAATTTTCTTGGGGAATTTCTTGAATATTCTTAAATGATTTAAGCTTTAAAAACGATCTCCACATTAGTTTCCTCTTAATCCTTTCTTTTAATTTTACTCTTCATTTGGAATTTGTAATTATGGATTTGTCATGAACTTGTTTATATTTATGAAATTCAAGATGATGTTAGTTATGGATTTTTTTATGCTTGGCTAGATTTTCACTCTAGGGCTTGGTGTAGCTCTTTTTTAAATACGTTTGGAATATTCAGTTGATTATTAATATAGTTTCATTTCAATTCATTTATATTTCTTTATGCCTAATGCTTCTAATTTGTTGGGAAATGAATTAGTGGATTCAATTTATGAATTTCTATGCTTGGAAGAGATTGACTCATTTAAAGACATAAACATAGTCTTCTTTGTTGTTGAGTCTTAGGAGGGCCGAGAAAACTTAGATAATCACTAAAGGTTTGCTTAATGAATATGTGGGTAGACAAGTTAAATAAGAACATTGACTTAAATATTTACGCATATTATCTCATTTAACGCTCGAAAGAGGTAATGAGGTTAATTTTTAGCCTTGATTAATGAATTGATTGAAGCTAGTTTATAATTGCTAATTAGGAAGAATATAGAAGAAATAGAGTGAAATCAAGACCCTGGAGAATTCATCGCATAGGGTATCTATTTCGTAAAATTGCCTCTTTTGTTTATTGTTTTATTAATCACGTTAATTAATCTTCTTTGTTTAATTTTCTTTTGTTTCTTGCAATTAATCCAAATTCAATTTGCCTACATAACATTTAAGTGTGAAAACCCATAGTACTTAGCTCAAAAACGTCAAAATTTAATCCTTATGGGACAATAATTGACCTTTAGTCACTTTACTACTTGTATGACATAGGTCTATCCAGGCTTTAATTCATAAAGTAAGAGTGATTTAGCACACACTTATACTTAGAGGGTCTTGAATAAAGTGAAATGGGCACTTAAGGTTGAAATTCTAGACAATCTCATTGTTTGCATTTTTTTTTTTTTTTTTGAGCTTTGAAGCACTTTGTGGCTTTTAAGATGTTTGGCTAGTTATCAAATGGATACAAAACTCACACTTGCTTTTCTTTTGTTTTATTTTTGGTTTTGTTTTTGTTGTTTTAATGTGTTTTGCTTGAGGAGAAGCAAATGTTTAAGTTTAGGGGGTATTTGATGAGGAAGTATTTTACTCACAAATCAGTTAATTCTTAAGCTTTTGTGTTTTAGAAAATCATCAAGCTTTTGTGTTATTTTGATGCATTTTGAGTAACTTTGTACGAAATTAAGAAATTGGACTTAAAGGGATTTATTTGGCATTAAAAAGTTGGCTTAAAAGCCATTTCTAGACAAGTCTAGCCAAGCCTGTGCACCCATGTAGCAAGCAGCATGCGACCACATGCATCAAGGGCCTTTAATTGAGGAGCTTGTATGGGCCCATAGGCTAGGCATGCTGGGCAACTATAGGCTACTTGGCTCAAGGTAGTTGTGTGGGCATACTAGCCGCACGCATGAGGTATGTTGCAAGCCAATGCTTGTGTTGCAGGTCCATGCAACAAGAAATGCTGCCCGCACACCTACACCCACATGCTTTACATCCATGTTGAACAGTGGTAAACCCACTTTTAAGGGCTGAGTTGGCCCCATTTCTTTGATCCAATGGCCTAAATTAGACCTAAAATGAAACTTTGACCCTTTCAAATCCTAAAAACCCTAAAAGAAAGAGAGGAGGCATAAGTTTTAAGGAGGATTTTGGAGGTTCAATTTTCTAGAGTGAAAAAGACTTAGAGGCTAATTTTCTTGGGGAGTTTCTTGAAGATTCTTAAAGAATTCAAGCTTTAAGGATGATCTTCACATTAGTTTCTTCTTAATCCCCTTTTTTTAATTTTACTTTTCATTTGGAATTTGTAATTGTGGATTTGTCATGAACATGTTTATATTTATGAAATTCATGATGATGTTACTTATGGATTTTTCTAATGCTTGGCTAGATTTTCACTCTAGGGATTGATGTAGCTCTTTTTTTAAAATGTTTGTAATATTTAGTTAATTATTAATATATTTTCATTTCAATTCATTTATCTTTCTATATGCTTAATTCTTCTAATTTGTTAGGAAATGAATTAGTTGATTCAATTTATGAATTTCAAAGCTAGAAATAGATTGACTCATTTAAAGCCTTTGAGAAACACAATCTTGGTTGTTGTTAAGTCTTGGGAGGGCTGAGAACACTTAATCACTAAGGGTTTGCTTAATGAATGTATGGGTAAACAAGTTAGACAAGGATATTGACTTGAACATCTATGCATATGATCTCATTTAATACTTGGAAGATGTAATGAGCTTAATTTTTAGTCCTTGATTAATGTATTGATTAAAGCTAGTTTATAATTGCTAATTAGAAAGAATATAGAAGAAATAGAATGAAATCAAGACCTTGGAGAATTCATCATATAGAGTTTTCATTTCGTGAAATCGCCTCTTTTGTTATTGTTTTGTTAATCACATTAATTAATCTTGTTTGTTTAGTTTTCTTTTATTTATTGCAATTAATCCTAATTTGATTTTTCAAGATAATATTTAAGTATGAAAATCCATAAGACTTATCTTAAAAACCTAAAAGATCAATCCTTGTAAGACAATACTTGACCTTTGGTAACCTTATTATTTGTACGACTCTTGCACTTGCGGTTTGAGTGCAACAACAACCTTAGTTTAAAGAATTTTAAGATTTAAAACATTACAACTGCTCGTGCAATAAATATACTTAATTTTTTTTTAAGTAAGAAAATTATGATGATATTTAATTCTAGAAATGTTTTAAAAGATTTTAATTTAAATTAAGAAATATTTCAAAAAGAAAGACTTAAGAAAATTATTATTATTATTATTATTAGATTTTAAGAAATTTTAATTTTTTGTTTTAAGAAATTGTTATTTCATTTAAAAATATATATACATATATTATGCAAATCTAAGTATTTTACATTAAATAATATTTAAATTTAAGATTATGTAATTAAGTAATGGTCATGTAAGTAGAGTCGTTACAGCTGGTATCAAGGCCGGTATCCTACCACCCTATTCCACATCATCACATGTTTGCTTTACGACAACGAAGTAAGATTTATTTTATGCTAAAAGGTTACCTTAGTTAAAAGGTGCTGATATTTCGCATAAGGACAATTGAACAATCGACATGCCAGCATGGTTTGAGATGTCCTCTTAAGGCTCCACACTAAGCTTAGCCCCCATAATGCATCAGATCCTCAGAAGATGTGCTAGACACTGGCTTGCTAAGTGAGCTAGACAACACCTAAAATTGTCCTTCCATTTGAATTGACGTTGGGATGAACAATTACTCGAAGTATGAATCCTAACATGAATACATGGAGGCACATACCAACAATTCAAAAAAGAGCTATCATCAAGTTTTCCAGTCATGGTAAGCAAAAAACAAAAGAACAAAGTCTCCTTTGAAGAATTAACCATAAGAGATGATGACATCAAGTTGCTTTCTTGAAGCATGAATGAGCACATTGCCAGAGAAGGCTTTTTGGCCTAGACCATTAGTGAGGCCATCGGCATTTGGCTTGAAAACAAGATAGAGGATTAGACATATCACTACAGTGTCAGTGGTGTGCCACAAAAAATGACTAAGCAAGTATAAGTAAGATTTATGTATGAATAGTATTTTGGTAAGAAGAACTTTATGTTATGCAACTTGTTGGAGATGAGTAAAGTCTCGAACTCAACAATGGTATATGATATGTAATAGTTGCTAACTAAATAAAAAATGTTTAGCAACTATATGACATGAAAATATGAATGATTTAACTGCTATAAATTTCATATGTTGTACGTATTATAAATATGATACGACTTATGAGTATCATGTAATACATATAGTATACATGTTAAGGCTTATAAGCAACTCATTAAGAACCTAACTTCCTATATTAAGGTTAATTAAGAAAAGATTCTATTAGATGAGAATCTTGATAAGGATAAGTACATGGATCATTATAAGGAATCCTAACGCAAACTGAAGTATATGATATAAGAGGAACTTCCTAAAGGTTTGTGTATAGGTAGTTGCTTCTAAAGCTAGTATCTGACCAAACGGATTCCACTGCAGTAATCTCAAAATAAGATATCCCCTCTCCATCCTATATTTAGGGAAAAAAATAAAATACATATATAAGTTATGTTGATCAATTAAATACCATCCTATGAGAAATTAGGATGACATTTGGTAGATATTGTAGAAGCAGAAGATTGCTTTTACTATCCAATGAGATGTAAGTAACATCGTTAGGGTATCATATGATAATAAGGTTGACAATATATTGTCATGTAAATTATCTATTCAAGAATGTAGAATGAAATGACTTCAAATCGATTCAATATTTGAATTACTCTAAATAGAAATAAGTAGCCAAAATAGAGGGTCAGAACAAGGGGAAATAATTAGAAGTTCCCAAGTGAAAGACAAAATAGCTATATACTTAATAACCTCCGGTCATCAATAGGCAAATAGTTTAAAGACAAGTAGATAGAGACGTTCACTTAAGGTAGCAAATAAAGAATTCTTAGATGGAATAGTAGATTTAACCCATCTAAATCATTTGGCTAAGAAGACTACCTCAAGTAGATGTGGTCCCTCTCTAGGTTATAAAGTCTTAAGATAGACAAGAGTTATGAATTAAGTAAGATCAGGAGTCAAACACCAAACCCCCAATACTGATTGGATGTTGAGAAATATGAATGGAGGGTTATGAGAAGCCCTTTGACTAGCTAAGATGTGTCGTTTTGAGGAGAAATCCCTTAGGTTTAGTGGTGAAGCGAGCTAATAAGAATATCACTTTATCTTTACAAGAGAATTTAAACATGTAGTAGATGGTCGAAATAAATTGTTATTTTGATTAAGGAAATTATAAGTGTGCTTAGCCATATAAAAAAAGACACGTTCCTACTAACTAAGGTTATGGGCCAAATATATGGTGATTGATGTAGCTGAATATGAGATATTGGGTCACTAAGGTCAATCGGGACTAACCTGGCAGGGTAAATGTGTTGTGGGATTGCCTACAATGATCTGTATACCTATGGATACTGGTATTAACCATTGTAGTGATGTATTTTCTTAGGTTTTATACATCTATGTATTTCTACTTTACTTGCTTTATATGTATTTTACTAAATTATATTTGTCTGATATGATGTTTGTAAAGAACACGACAAGACCAACGGAAGAGTCGAGGAGGAGATGGAGAAATTGGAGTCGCTACTCACTCTTGAAGATGACGAAAATGAAGAAAAAGAAGCAAGTCCAAGCAAGGCTTCTGAAAAAAGACACAAATCAACCCTTGCCAAAGGAAGCTCTCTCTAGCCCCCTGCTCTAGCGAATGAAAACTATTTACAACCTCCTGTGCCAACATAATGATTTTCCTTTTGTATTTATTTGATGAACGTAGACAAAATCCACCAAAATCTATAATATTTGAACAACTTTTAGACAACTTTATTTCTTCTTTACCCCAAATACCTTGCTTTTGTTGTGTTTCTTTTGTGCGTCATGTATATGCGCTCTTTTCCCCCACAGTTTTTCATCTTTTGAAATAAAAATAAAAAAGCTTTGATCGTAATAATTTCACTTGCAGATAAAATATTTAAGCCAACGAAACAAAAATAGTTCCAATGACAAAAATGCAGTTGGAAAATAAAAGTAGAAATTGGATGAATACATTGAGCCCAATGATTGTTAAAAGAAGATCCATGAAGATAGCTACTAGGGTAAACTTTAGGTGAGTAGACTGAACCTAGTGATGAAGAAAATAAGAGTTATCAAGATGGCTACTAAGACCTAGCATTGTGTGACTAGATCAAACCCAATAAGGGTGAAAAATGAGATCCATGAATATAGCTAATCGAATCAAGCATTAGGTGAGTAGATTAAACTCAACGATAATGAAAAATGCTAGCCATGAAGATGGCTAGTTGAGATAGGAAGCGTCGTGCAAACATAGATTGTTTTGATGAAGCAATTGCACTCATTTATAAGGCACGAGCTACCTACATATGCATATGTAGGGATCAAGCATGTTATAGTCCACTTTATAATCCTATATTGTTACATCTATTGCTTTTACCTAGTGACAAAACTTTTAATGACGACAAATAAGTCCACCCATGTCGCTAAACATTTTGTAACAAACACTATAAAGACTATTTGTTTTCAAGGGTGGGTTCCATTTTTAGAGATGACAAGTCTTGGAAAAGAATCAGCACGAAAAGTGATTGAAGTTGCACAAAAAATTATACTTTATCATCGCTAAAAGTCTAGCATGAAAACCCACCTTTTTGTGCTAAAAAAGTGTTTGAAAAAACTAGTTTTTAGTTGTTGCTAAAATTCTTAGCAGCAATGGTCAAACAGTTTCTTTACACTCATGCTAGCTGGACTTTTTAGTGACAACAAAAAGGGACTTCAATTTTTGTTAAAATTTTAAGTGATAAAATCGTTGTTGAAAGTCTTGTTGCCACTAAAAACATTATTTTAGTGGGGTTTTTTGAAACGATGTCGTTAAAACTATTTATAGCGACACTTGTAGGGTTTTACTAACAACATTTGTCATCGTTAAAAAAGCTTGATTATATCAATACAAAAACCAATCTTCTTCCCCATTTTCTCACAAACCTCTCTCTCTACCCTATTTTCTCTCTCTCTACCACCTTCCACCTCTGATAGATAAGCCAGCCCTGCCACTTTTCGCCTCTCTTTCTCTCCTTTTTTTCCCCCCTACCACCACCATTCTCTTCTCCTTAATTCTTTTTTTTTTCTCCTTTAGCCACAACCTCTACCCAAGTGCCCCTAGCACCACCCTCACTCTACACTTGCCATCTGCCACCTCCCTCACTTCGATTTAGACCCGCCCAGCCTTGCCCCTTTTTTCACTCTCTCTCTTTCCCTCTCTCTTGCACCCCTCCCTCGTTGTGATTTTTGTTGCTACCGCCACCGCCACCATCCCTGCTGTCATCGCATCTGCCACCCGCTGCATCCTTATTTCTAATCGAACCTGTTTTGTGGTGATTGAATATAAGTGTTGGTTTTTCTTTAATTTATTTGCAAATAGTTTTGTTAGTTTCAATTATTTGTTAATTTATTGATAATGTTATGTGTAATATATGATTATGTGGTTAATTAAATATGATATGTGCAATATATGATCATGTGGTTAATTGAATATGATATGTGTAATATATGATCATGTGGTTAATTGAATATGATTTGTGTATTATATAATTATGTGTTGAATATTTAATTTCAGTTATGTGATTTTTTGAAAAGTGTGTAATGTGATGTTATGTGTAATATGTGTTTTTGAGTTATAGGTTTATTATTTGCTAATTTTGGCTATGTGTAATATGTGGTTTTGTTACTATAACTAATTGAAGATGTAACATGTTATTTTGGTTGTCTTTGGAATTAAAAAAATAGTTAAGTTTTAATGTTAATTAATAATCTTAATAATAAGAATATTAAGATTAACAATCACTTTTAAGAATAATAATTTAAGCAACGAAAATCTTAATTAATTAAAATTAAGTAATAAGTTAATAATATTTAAATTTAAGTATTATTTTATTATTAATTAATAAATAATTTTAATAATAATCTTAAATAATTAAGTGGAAATTATACAATAATTAAAATAAATAATGTTAATTAAAATTAACATTAGTTAACATTTATTAAGTAATAGAAATTAATTAGTTTAGTGGTTAATAATTATAAATTTATTTAAGCATTAAAATAATAATAATAATTAAAAATTAATAACTAAAATTAATTATGTTGATTAAAATTAATAATAATTAATAGTTATTAAGTAATAATTAAGTAACAGTAAAATAATAAATTTAAAATAATTACATAAAATTGAATTATATAATAATTAACATGAATAATGTTAATTAAAAATAATAATAGTTAACAGTCATTAAGTAATAGTAAAATTACAAATTTATTATACTAATTTACCAAAAAATAAAGAGTTCAAATCCTTTTAGTTTAAAAAAAGTGTAAATTGCTTGTCAGGTCCTAGAACTTTTTTTTTAGTTTAACTAACCTTGAGCTCAAAAAAGGGTGTAAAAGGACGAATTTGCTTGACGGAAGTTAGTTTCTTCAATTTTTTCGACCACATGCCTATCACGTGTGGCTCATTTCAGGGGCAATTATGTAATTGTTGGTGGATAACTGATTCAAGGTGGGACAATTTGGAATAGAGCAAATAACGATTCTTTCTTCTTTTTTTTACTTTGGCAAAGCAATTTAAAAGGAATTAGGGATTTTCAGTCGACCAAAGAGGAAGAAAAATTTAGAGTTCCTCGTGGAAAAGAAGATGGTTGAAGAAGAGATCCCACATTGCTATTGCAAGAAATAGACCAAATTAATCACGGCATCGACTAATTCGAACCCCCAAAGCGAAGGTTTATTGTTTGTCTAAGTATGGGTTTTACTAACAAATTTGTAACTTTTCAATAGAATTTGAGTCATTTTCTAGGTTTTAACGATTTTTGTTGCTCTTGGATGACCATTGTTCATTTTTAAGTGGTTTCACTCGATGACATGTGCAAGACTCGATGACGTGTGCAAGATCAAGGGCAGTCATACCTGGTTTGCTTAGAAGGATAAATGCATTGGAGGACAAAATTCGTCAATAGCATGAGGGCATCATTTTTTGGAAAATCAAGGCCAATCTTGGAGTTTACATCTATGGGTTTTGATGGTGATTATGATTTGGATTTCTTACTATTGTCTATTTGGTGGGGGAAAGAAATTAGGAGATGATTAGAATTAGTTTTATGGTACTGATTGGGTTTTAAAGATTGTTGCCCATTTGGTCCCTTGACATCGTGTTAGAAAAGGAACACGCAACAGATTTTTGAAATTTCTTACATCAACACTTTGTTTGATTTTAGTATCCTTCATAGAGCCTAAATTTTAATTCAAATAACTAGATAAAGAAATTATCTAATTAAAATAGGCAAACACAGATTATCCTATATTCAAATAGAATATATTTAAGTAATTCAACTTGTTTATCTTGAATTAATTCATAAAATTAATTCAACCAATAAACCAACATGAATTATTAAATCCACTTATTTGAATTTTTCCTAAATCTTAAGAATTGACATAAGTTATCAATATATTAGAAAAATACGCCATATTGTTACAGGAAAATATGTGAGCTAGCAAAGGGGACCTGATGGACATATATAAATCAAGATCCTGTAATTAAAAATAACATATCCTCGACATGTATATTTTATAATTAGCAACTCTATAGCTATTCCTCTAAAAACTTACAGTTGTACTCATGAACTATATATAAATTACAAAACTCCAATAAGTTAAGCGTCATGACATATCATAATGTGTAACATCCCTATAGGATATTCATAATCGGCTTAAAGATAAATTTCATTTTACCTTCCCTATTATATTTATCTTTTGTTCTATTATCTTATGATAGGAAAACTTACTATCAAAACAAATAAGTATAACATTTGGTTACACCTAGTTATTCAAATGGTTGAGTGTTCTAGTTTTCCAATTATATGATAATGTCTATAAGAGAATATCATTAATTTGACATAAGATCTATGAATTCTATATCTATGAATATTGAGTCTATGCCAAAATAGAGTCATGTCTTCAATGTACCATTATGCATACCTAAATATAATTCAGGATGTCATCCGTTGGTATATCAAAAGATATAAGTCAAAAATATGGACCCACTGATTCATTTCATAATTAAGAGATAACACACATGATTGTCTAAAGTGATTTTATTTAAATAAATGAAATTATTAATCAAATCAATTTAACTTTAGTTTCGATTCAATACATCGTTACAATGATAATATACCAATGTTTTTACTTGCAGAGTCCAATTACAATGGCCAAAACCAGTCATCTCCTATTAAGGATGTAGACAACATAACAATCTTAACATGAATAAAGCTGACAACTTTATTCTTATGATTGCAAGCCATATATATTTAGACTTTTACGTTAACATACATGTCTTCTGCATAATATGTTCATCATATGAACAATCTCAAAGGTTTAGAATGACAGTCTAAGACTTTTTGTTTGTTTATCATACACTCAACATAAATGAACATAAAGAGGACATATTTGATATGTGAAATAAATATTAAACTCTTTGTTGACTAAATCTCTTAAAAACCTTACATCATTTAACCCTTAAGGCATCTAGTCTAACAATCTCCCATTTGCCCTAGGTGAGTAAATTTGACATGTTGCGCATCACAATAGCCTCTACATGCTTCTCGAAAGCCTTCGGTGGCAGTGTCTTCATGAAATTATCAACTATGTTGTCCTTGGATATGATCTTACATATTGTGAATTGCCCACTCCCTATGAAGTCCTTTATCATCTGATATACGTGCTTACTCTTCTTGTGAAATCTTGGTTATTTGGCATTAGCTATTGCTACAAGGTTATCACAATATAGCATTAGCGACTTATCCATACAAGGAATTACCTCAAGATCCCCAAGAAACTTGCAGAGCCATGCTACTTCTTTCAAAGCATCACTAGTAGCCACATACTTGGCCTCCATCATTGAATTAGAAACATAATCTAGCTTAACAATTCTCCAAACAATGGTGCCTCCTCTTAGAGTAAACACAAATCCTAAAGTTGATCTTCTTGAATCCAGACAAGATTGAAAATCTGAATTAGTGTATCTACAAGGTGTTAGATCCTCATCAGAATAAACTAACATATAATCTCTTGTCCTTCTCAAGTACTTGAAAATATACTTGACCGTAACCCAATGGTTTAGTCCTAGATCCGATTGGAATTAATTTACTATCCTGACCACATAGCATATGTCAGGTCATGTGTAAAGCATAGCATATATGAGACTATTCATTGCCGAAGCATAAGGCACCTTCTTCATGATTCTCCTTCTTTATCAAAGTTTGGATAGCCTTTGTTAAAAAGAGTCATTTCAGACCTAGATAGTTGCCCACCTTTCTTAGAATTCTACTTTGTATACTTCTTGAGAATTTTATCTGTCTAGGAAGCTTAGAATAAAGCTATCTCAAAAGATTTGGATACCCCAAACATAATTAGCTTCACCTAAGTCCTTCATGTCAAAGTGCTTGGTCAACCAAACTTTGAACAATGACAATGCTCCAACATCATTGCCAATAAACAGAATGTCATGTACATAGAGTAGTAAAAACAACACCTTTCTAATCTTAATGTGCTTGTAAACACTATTGGGTGATGGGCCTAAAGATCATGTAAAACATAGTGGAATAGAGTTTTAAAATTTTCATAAAGTTTTAGCATCCTTCTCGTGATGCTACATACAAATAATTGAATAAACGCAAACTTACATGTTTTGCAATAGTTTTAGATGATCAAGCGTTCCAAAACCTTAAAATCTTCCATGCTATTCACTCTATCTAGATCAACTTGTATGTGGGCACTAGTGATATTTCTTGGATAATCTCCATCCAACCTTTCTCAATAGAGGTTCCTTAAACTCTAAAGGGGAGAGCTCAAAGAATACTAGATGGAGGACAGACAAGTCTCTTGGAAAATAGAAACTCCAAGGCCTATTTATAGACGTATTGGCTAGGTTGTTAGAATGAATCTCCAAATATATTTTCTTGGAGACAATCACACCCACCACTATGGTGGTTGGGCATGATCTGTCATTCCTCTAATATAAGAATGACATGTGTCCCAACTACCAGATTTAGTGTGATTCTACATCCTCTAAAGTTTGTTTGAGATTCGATTTTGGTTCAACCTAAGACACTATTTATTTTAACTTTTAAAATAAATATCTTTTGTAATTTTTTCAATTATTTAAATTATCTCATAATTTAAATAATTATCTACAGAATCTATTTTAACTTCTTGAAAAAAATTCTTATCTACCACAAGATGACAAATAGATTGCTTAAAGATCACGTGATCTATATGTGTCCTAAAATCATGGAGTGGTGTCACATGGACTCCTAGAGCTCCACTGTGTCGCCACACATAGTCCTTGTGGACCATAGTATATCTAAATGAATTTAATGGAGCTAACAAGGGGACCCAATGGATATGCATAATTTAAACTCAAACAATTATTTGTAATTTAATTATTTCATAATTAAATTCAATAATTATTAACTCTAGTTTGTGCCACTATTGGAAACTTGCACTTCTAAATTATATACAAAATTATAAGGAACCTTAAAACATTGAATGTCGTTAACAAGATTGTCCATTGATATAATCATTTGTCATGTGATAATACACTCCATAATAATATTTATAATTAGGGCTAGGTTTATAGTTTTTTGTAGAACTTCTCCAATTACTTCTTTGTCCGTGAGTTCTGTTAATTCTCTAATGGATGACCTTTTATGAACAAATCATAAACAAGGATTCAAGGTAATATTTGATATCCCATATTAGCGACATCGCTACATCCAATTAGTTCCCAAATTAATGTTCATAGGAATATTATCTTAACATCCTATCTTGTAGGATTTATAGATTCTTTATCTATGAGTAATGTTCTGAGCTACCTATATTAGTATATTTCCAATATACTGAGGTATAGATCATGAATTGGAAATCAAAAGACATAATAAATAGATGTGAGTCTAATAATTACCTCAGGATTTAGGTAAGATCCATAAAGTGATCATCAATGATAAAATCTAATTTCTCGTTACAGAATTACACAAGAAATTTAATTCTATCTTGGTTCAAGTTTAATATGTTCCAAACACACTGATGCCTCTATCCAGTAATCAGCGTTACTACAATCCAGATAAAATTATTCTTCCAAGTTGGGAGTAGAGAACATGACAATCTTAAGTAAGAAAGTGTCAAGATTTATCTACTGATTGTAAACCAATGTTTATGCTAAGTACACATAGTCATAACCTTTGTATTATGAACACTTCATATGCATGATTATGAACTTATACAAGTATTGGAGTACTTATGATATTTACATACATATATATCAGCATATATATCATGAAAAACATCAAGGAACATTATTTATCAATAATGCAACACTTTATTTCTCATAATGTCCAACTGGGACAAAACGACATGCTTTATAAGCACCAATCCCAACAAACACATGGTCCATTTACATTTTGTTTGAACCCATAAGTCTTGATCAAGTGATTGGATCTTATGTTCCAAGATTGAAAAGCTTCCATAAATAAACTTTAGCAACTTGTAGAATTTATTCTCTTGACCCTTAGCCTTGAAGCCATCTAGCTATACTATATAAATGGTCTCATGAAGGGGCCATTCAAGAAAGCCATCTTGACATCTATTTGCAAAATCTCATAATCAAGAATGGCTACAATGGCAAGAGAATGCAGATGGACTTAAATATGGCTACAAGCAAAAAGGTTTCCTCATAATTAATTTCATCCTTGTGCATGTATCACTGTGCTACCAGTCTAGCCTTATAAGTTTCGACTTTCCCATCTATACCTCTTTTTTCCTTGTAAACCCATTTACACCCTATGGGTTTTACCCCTTTAGGAAGGTCCACAAGTTCCCAAGACTTATCAATCTTAATAAACTTCATATCAATGTTCATAGCCTCTATCTAGAGCTTTGAGTCAACATCCTCTGTAGCATCTTTATAAGTGTAAGGAACCCTATCGTATTCAACTAGTTCAGCCAAGTAGGCTTCACCATTAAACATATACCTTTTGAGTTGATGCCTAATCCTCCCACTACGACAAAGCTCTCTAGATTGTTGTTCTGCTAGTTTTTCCACATTGGTTGAATTGGTCTTTGCTGGAACCGTCAGAGTGATCATATCACTCACCATCTCCTCAAATATCACTTTATTATAAGGCTTGAATCGTCCACGTAACTTTCCTCAAGGAAAGTCATATTCATAGAAAGCACAACTTTATTTTCTTTTAGGTTATAAAAATAACTACCCGTTGTCCCTTTTGGATATCCTATAGACACAAATACTTTCGAACATATTTCCAACTTATTCACTTCCTTGTCTAGGACATTTCCATATGCAAATATAGTTTAAAGATGTCTTTCTACACGTCCATAACTCTAAGGATGTCTTTCTACCCATCCATAACTCATGAGGAGTGCTAGGAACTGATTTTGAAGGCATATTGTTCAAAAGATAACCCATGGTTTATGGTGCATATCCCAAAAGGATATTGTCAATGTAAAATAACTCATCATCGATCGAACCATGTCCAATAAGGTTCTATTTCTTCTCTTAGCCATGCCATTCTACTGTGGTGCCAGGCACAGTCAATTGGAATAAAATCCCATTCTCTATTAAATGTCCCAAGAACTTATTAGAGAGATACTCTCTACCATGATCGGATCAGAGTGATTTTATGGGTTTATCTAATTACTTTTCTGCTTCTACTTAAAACTCCTTGAACTTATCAAAAGTTTCACTCCGGTGATGCATAAGATAAACATGCCCATATCTTGAGTAGTCATCAATAAAAGTGACCAAATACTCAAACCCCCATCATGCCTTGACATTTGTGGGACCATAAACATCAGTGTGCACAAGTTTTAAAACTCCTTTCGCTCGATTGCCCTTAGACTCGAATGGTCTTTTTGTCATCTCACTCTCCAAACAAGTTTTACATTGTGGTATAGATTCTACCTCTAAATTGCTTAATAGTCCCTCCCTTCCTAAGTTTTGAATCCTATTAAGGCTTATGTGACCTAATCGCAAGTACTAAAGATAAGTCTTACTAGAATGAGAAGATTTAAGCCTTTTAGATTTATCATTTATCTTAGTGTTTAGTAGTGAGTCTATCTTAGATTTGATAAAATATAGGTTGTTTTGCATCCATCCACAACAAATAAAAGCTTTTTTTTTACAAATCATAACTTTATTATTAAAAGAAACTGAATAAGGTTTCTTAAATAAACAATCAATAGAATTGAATTCCTTTCAAATTTAGGAACTAAAAACAATCTCTCAAAACTAAATCCTATAACTATCAAAATTAAGATGGATGTCTCCCACCACTTGAGCAACCACTAGAGTCCTATCATCCCAGAATCAATGACTCAAGTGTCACTTGATTCTTCAACTAAACAAGTTTCAATAAACAGAAGTTCGCAAATACCTCCTTTAGCTAGGAAGTCCTTGTAATTTTTCATGATGTGCCTCACTTTCCCATAGAAAAAGCACTATAACGTTTTGAGGACCTCTTCTTTTTCTTCTTTTCCTTGCCCTTTGTAGGAATAGAAGATTTCCCATTTTTGGTTGTGTACTTTTTTCCATTGGTGTTGGAACTAGATGCAATTTCCAAGTTTGCCTTGCCCTAGTTGGAGCTTCCCTGTTTAGGTTTTTGAACTCCTACAACTACTTCATTAGCTTAGTTAAGGTTATATCATGTCTATTGCTCAAATTGTATAAAGCTCTAAATAGGATGAACTCCTTAGATGGAGTCTCCAAAACCATAGTCATCTATGACTCGACATCAATGTCGGCTCCATGGTTTTGAGCCTTAAAGTGGCCATGACCAACATCATGTGATCTTTCATAGATGCCCTAGTGTTTTCTTGTAGTTGAGAAGTTTCCAAAGAACCCATTGCTACTTCATCAAGGCTTGGCCTCCAAATATGTCCTCAAGATTATCCATGATCTGCCTAGCAATTTTATGATCTTCATGTTGAGCCTGTAGCACATTATTCATGCTAGCCATGATATAGCAGCGGGCCTGATCATCAGCATCCCTCTAGCTATCATACGCTTAGATTTGTTCATTAGTGGATTCACTAGTAGGCACAGGAGGACATGGTGTAGTTAGGATGAATTTTAGTTTTTCCAAGGGTAGGATAATGTTTAGATTCTATTTTCAATCATTATGATTCTCACCAGTTAAAATGTTTTTGTCAAGTATCAATGATAATGGGTTTTTAAGCATTTTTATTTTACAATAAAGATTCATTTATTGAATATAAGAAAACATATAATAATAATTTAGTAAAATAACACAAACATACAAGCAAACATATATAATGTGTTTATGTGTCAAAACGTTGAAAAAATCACAACCTTACAACGATAATTTCTAACTCAAAATTCAATAAACTGCCTAAGGAGACTTTTTAAATTCAATTAAAATCATGGATCTCATCCGATTGGTATAAACCATCTAAGATCTATCTAATGTAGCATATGCTAATCGCTTACTTTGGCCATTAATTTTATTAATATAGCTCCTAGGGGAGATTGCTAATGAAATTAATTTGAGTATTTAACCATCATTTCTACTACTTTATTTATGGTTTATAATTTTCACTAGGGGTGAACAATGATAAAACATGCTAAAGCAAATTAATGTTTCAGAGATCCAATCCGACACATGATGTATTCCTTCTTAGGAGTCGAAACCATCTTGTGTTACTAATGGACCAATGATGGAGGCCTTAGGTCTTGTTTTTGAAACCTTCTCTCACTTAATGTTTTAAAAAACAAGGTTTCATATTAACATGCATAAAAACTTTTAATGAGCAGCACTCTATATTCTATATAGCATGTTATCAACATACATGGCAAAATATATTGTAAAGCAAACAAGCAATACATTAAGCAAACCTACAAGCAATATAATAAATAACTGTAACATTATGGCTCCATCCTAGATAAAAGAAAATAATTATCATTAAACATTTAATTGAAACATTTTATTGATTCTTCATCTTGCATCTTCCTGTTGTATCCTTCTTTATGTGGCATTGATCTTCTCTTTCAATCTTGTATAGATCAAAATTTTATTGTCAGATTTCATAAAATTTCGTTTGTTTTTCTCAAAATTCTCATAAAAATAACAACATCTCAAAATCATCAAAAATTAGCTCTTTGCCGTTTGGGGGTCGATTGCCCTTCATAGGGTTAGTCGATCGGCTCTGCCCAACAAAACTTCTTTTTAGCCGTTGTTGGTCGACTGGCCCTACTGTGTAGTGCAGTTGATCATTTTGTGGCAGTCTAGATCAAAAAGGTCTTTTTTTTAATTATATTGTAGTTTTTGATCTATAAACAAATTCAAATAAAAAACTTAGAAAAAATTTATAAACACAGAAAATAAATATACCAGCAATCATCTCCATCTTCAAGATCTATCTTCAATATTTTAATAGAAATTTATAGCCAAAACCTATACCATTTCTGGCTCACAAAAATTTTTAAGAAAAAATAAAATAAAATAACTAGATAGTGATGATAGATCGTCATTTAATTACATGAAAAACCTATATGCATATTCTAACCTCTAAAGAACAACAACTTACAAAAATTAATTAAAATAATAACTAAACCAAAATCTAATTAACAATAATTAATTAATAAACATTCACCATATAATCTTATGACAGCATATAATACTATAGAAACACTAGAGAACCAACTCTCTAAAAATTTAATTCAAGTGTAGGAGAGATTAAGATCACATCATTTATATACATAGCATGATTACAAACTCCTTAGAAATAACGTAAAACCATGGCTTTGATACCAATTGTCAAAAAAACAGTATGCGATGGATTTTTAAAATTTTTTAAGTAAACTCTTTTCTAAAAACGAGTTAGACATGTAATATACAATAAATGGATGACAGATATTACAAATCTCTTAGAATTGGAACCGTACTTTTAATAGAAAATCATTTGATAGAATTGTTATTGAGAATTGCGTTTGGAAAAGCATCAACTAACTAGTCTTCTTTGCTATTCTCCTCTCCACTATTGGAATGCGAGTAGGCACAGTCGTTCAATTCTCCCTTAGCAACTCTCCCCACAATCACAAAATAAAAAATAGAATTATTGTTTTAGACGATGAACAATAATTCCCTTGAGTAGTAAAATTTCTCTCACTAGAAAATCTCTTTCTAAAGCCTCTTTGGTGACTTCCCTTTATGTTAATGATCATACAAATATAACACACGCCAATTTTCATGTTATGGATTATGTCATATTAGTAACGACGTTAAGTGTTATATTTATGTTATGTGTTATGATATACAATATAATGATGCTAACCATTTTATTTTAAGTGTTATGACAGGTGACGATCACGTGGAATTGATGTGCTCAAGTGTTCATGTTATTTATGATGTATATATTTAATGATGATTTTTGACTGATTAGCATATTTTTGGAGTAATTTTCCTCATTTTAGGAAATTAAACATTTGACTTTTGATTGATTAAAATTAATAGATAAGGTTTCCCATTTTTTTTTTAAAAAAAAAGAGGCAAGATATGGTAAGAAGGAGCTAATTCGTGACCTTCCCTAATTTTCTCTAATTTCACATGAAATTTGCCCCCGAATTAGTCAGAATTTCTGTTAAAAAAAAAAAAGAGAGGATAGCCTCCTCTTGCACGTCATTCTCATTTTTCACGTTAACGCTTTCTCTCTCTCTCTCTTGTTTTTTTTTCTCTCACCCTCTCTTTTCTTAACATTCTTCTTCTTCATTTCCCTCTCAATTTTCTCTATTACTATTTGAAAAATATACTGAAATTTCTTTGGGCTAATTTGAAGGAGTTTGACGATGAATCGTTTTAAGGTAAAAACTCACTTTTCAGCAATTCTGAAATTTTAAACACCCTATAATGCAACTGCCATATCTTTCTCTACAAATTTTGTTTTGCTCTGAATTTATAATATATTATTCATGTATCTGTTATGTGCTAACCTTCAAAATTTCACCTCAATTGGATTTTTCTACGCTGAGATATGAATTTTTTTCTCTCTGCCTCTCACTGCTGATTAATGCTAAACGGTAATGTTGTGTTGTCTCTATGTTCCAACCCTTATATCTTTGCCTAAAAATTTCTGTTTGCTCTGAAATTTTAATATGATTTTCATGAATATGCTACGTGATGTTGCTCTAAATTCATGCCATTTTGTGTTGTGTAGGCGGAGATATTAAATGTTAAAGCTCTACACCTCTTAATGAATTGATGTTGTTCGGTTATTTGTATAAAAAACATGGTTTTTGTTCAAGGGGCAAATATGCTTTGATTTTTACGAAATTTGGCAAATATGTTCATATATATGTTAAATTATGGACTGAAAAGTTTGGTGATAGTTTGATTAATATTTTATGTGTTATGAAATTTTTATAGATGCTAGGTATTTAGACTGTTTTAACGGTAAATTATTGAACTTTTATTGTGTAATGTTTTTGTATGATTATATAGTTTTATTTGATGATGGGAATTTTTGTGCTACTGTAATTATATGTTAATATGTTATCTTAAGAATTTTAAGGTTATAATAATTTTATTTTAATTATTGGAAAATGATAAATGCATGAAACTTACTACTTGCACATAGGATGTATTTTTGGCCTCTGCTTTCTAAAGCATGATTTGAGCTGTGTTGAATTTATTTGAAGCTAATCTTTGGGTATGTTGTAATTTTATGTGTCTATTATATGTATTAATTTTTGTAGATTTTTCTATGACTTCAAAATATGATAATCGGACCTGAGTTTAGAATTGTTCATTGCTTAACTATTGCTGGCAGATTTTGTGTCTTGAATTTTGTGACTTATTTTAAATATTAAATGGAATTTTTATTGCCAACGAAAAATCATGGTAATATGTTTATGTGTTAATTAGTCCCTGCCAAGTTTGGAGCTTGAATTATGTGCTAATTATGAGATATTAGGCTGTGAATTCATAAGGGTCAGAGAGCATGTGTATAGGTAGTTTTGCTGAAATGTTTTATTTTGATTGATAAAATGTGTTTTGATTTAATGTCCTCTAGAGCAACATGTATGAATATGTTATGTGGTATTGAATGATTTCATGGTCTCATAAAAATAAATGATAATTTTATTCTTAATGAATGTATGACATGAACACACTAAGGAGTGAGCACATCGAGACAGTGGCGATGTCACTTACGAGTAAGGTTTAAGTAAGCATATAAAGTAAGTATATTCTCACCTACAACATGATGAGTTTATGAAAAGTTTGAAGTCTATGTTTGTGATAGTTTTATGATGATTTCTCATGATGATTTTACATAAAGTATTATTATGAAGTTTTTAAGGTATGAAAGTTTATGCATATTTTGATGATAATGTTTTTCAAAGCATGAAAGTATAAATATGTATATATGTATCACCTAAATAAGTGTTGCACACCCAATGATATGTTAAGTTATGATATGATATGATATGATGTCATGTTTAGTTTAGGATTAGCTACCCCTCTCCTCTCATAACGGCGCGCCTATGATGATGATGTTATGGTACAACACTTTGGCCCTTAAGATAAAATGAATAAAGTTTAATATGGTCACTATAATGAAAAATATGTTCCTATGAAAATGTGCCTAGTGCACTATTATGATGATGATGATGATGATGATGATGATGTTCATAAAATGTTTTAAATTGTGAGATATAAATGTACTTACTAAGTGTTTGCTTATTTAAGTTTTACATCATGTTGTAGATAAAGGTAAGAGAGCTATGGATTAGGTGGAGGACACTGATGGGCGTGTGAGCTAAGGATGATGAATCGCAAACGGAAGATGCTAAGAAAAGAAGTTTTAAAACTTTGGAACTATGTTTAATTTTATGTTTTTATTTCTGAGAATGTTTATTGTTTTTGCATCTTGAAGTTTTGGAACTTGTTTAAAAAAAATTATAAAATTAATTTCTATTTTTTTTTTGAGTTCGGCCTGTCGAATATTATTGGTCAAACTGTCGATGCATGGATTGGCCTACCGATCACCCTGTATCGGCCTGTCGATCTTATCAAATTTTGGAACCCTATTTTGTAGAGCCTCAGGCGGCCTGCCAAAGGTTTGCCTTCGGCCTACCGGACCGTTTTGGCCTACCAAATCCATAAGTTCAGCCTGCCGAACTATGAGTGTAGTTTTTCAAAGATGTTTTAAAAAGTTAATTCAATTTACAATCGTATTGGCAAACTATTTAATAGATGTTTAGTACCAAGTAATTTTATTATAATAGATTAAGTTATTAGATATTGATATGCATATATGTTTAAAAATAATAATAATAATAATATGTTTATGCATGAATCTTGGGAAGGTTTTTCCAAATTACCTTTTTATCAAATAGTTTATTTTATAATTATAAGTAATAAAGAACGAATGTAACGACATCTGTGACGTCCGTAAGGGGGGCGTTACAACAAAAGCATAGGAATACGTTATCTATTTATAGGGAGTCATTTGGCATCTATTCTTATTAGATTCAATTTAAAAATTCAAATTAGAATCAAATCTTGATCTGAAAACACGTAGGACACATATCTAGATAAAGCAAGGGCGGTCAACG
Organism: Artocarpus hirsutus; assembly: GCA_946598075.1. NCBI lineage: Eukaryota > Viridiplantae > Streptophyta > Magnoliopsida > Rosales > Moraceae > Artocarpus > Artocarpus hirsutus. The sequence continues at coordinate 112,577 of CAMOHE010050135.1, forward strand.
GCCCCATGAGTATGGTGGTTAGCCCCTTGGTCAATGTTGGCCTGGCAGACATATTTTTCAACCTCTTAGAGTTATCCGATTCACCTAATTTGAACTGATTAGATAATTCCTACTTTATTTGATTCTGGTATTCTTCATAGAGCTGTAGTTTTAATTCAAATTCACAATAGAGAAGTTATCTAATTATAATAGTTATATGCATATAATTTTATATTCAGATAAAATATATTTAATATGTTTATCTTGAATTAATTTATAAGATTAATTCAACCAATAAACCAACGTGAATTATTAAATCCAATTATTCAAATTTTACCTAATTTTAAGAATTAACATAAATTTCCAATATGTTGGAAAAATATGTCATATCATCATAGGAAAATATGTGAGCTAGTAAAGGGAACCTGATAGACATATATAGATTAAGCTCCAATAATTATAAAATAACATATCCTTGATATTTATATTTTATAATTATCAACTCTTAAGCTATTCCACTAAAAGCTTAGAGCTGCACACTTTAACTACATATAAATCACAAAACTCCAACAAGTTAAACACCCATGACATATCTACTAGACATAGTGCCCTAAAGAGTAACATGTTATAGCATGTTTTTGGAGACATTTTATCAATAAAGAGTTAATTTATTATTCACATACCCAATGTTGTTCTCTTTATGTTCATTTCTATTGAATATATGATAAGCAAGCAACAGTCTGACTTTGTCGGTCTAAACCTTTAAGTTCCTACACATGATGTGCAGATTATGCGAAAGACATGAATCTTAAAAGTGATGGTCTAAATGATAAGATCCACAATCGAGAGAATAAAGTTAGGCACTTTATTAATGTTAAGATTGCTATGTTGTCTATATCCCTAACGGGAGATGGCAATAGGACTCTACGACAGAAACACTGATATATTGTCATAGGAGACGATGTGTTGGATAGGGACAAAAAGTTAAATTCATTTGGTTAATAATTCTATTTGTTTAAATTAATTCACTTTAGACAATTATATGTGTTGTGTCTTAATTCTAAAATGACTAATGGGCCCGTATTCTTGACTTATGTCTTTCGATATACTAAAGGGTGACATCTTGATTCAATGATGGTACACATACCGGTACGTTGGAGACATGACTCTTGATTAATGTAGACACATTAGTCATAGATATAGATCTATAGTTCTTTTTGTAGAGTTAATGATATTCTTTTATATGCATTATCTTATAATTGGAAGACTAGAGTGCTTAACCATTTGGACACATAGATATAATCGAATGGTACACTATTTATGAACAGCAAGTATTCCAATTGTGAAATAATGGAACATAAGATAAAAATAATCAAGGATGCAAAATGGAATTTATCCTTAAGGCGATTATGAATATCTTATGGGGATGTAACACATTATGATGTAGTATAGACGATTAACTTATTAGAACTTTGTAATTTTATATACTTCAAGAGTACAGCTCTAAGATTTTAATAAAATAGCGTTAGAATTGATAATTATAAAATATGTATTTAGGATATTGTATTTTATAATTATAGGTGCTTGATTTATATATGTCTATCAAGTTCCCCTTGCTAACTCATAAAAATCCTATAATAATATGGCTTGTTTTTCCTATATATTGGTGACTTATGTTTAATTATTAGATTGGCTGCAATTCGAGTTTATTGGTTTATTGGATTTAATAATTCACATTAGTTTATCGGTTAAATTAATTATAAATTAATTCAAGATAAACATGTTGAATAGTTTTGATAATATTCTATTTACTATAAGATTATCTATATATGGCTATTTTAATTAGATAATTTTTCTATTGAGTTATTTGAATTAAAATTGAGGCTTTATGAAGAATACTGGTGTCAAATAAGATATGATTTATCCCATTGGCTGATATTGGATCCTTTAAATTGACTTGAGGAGTTTGAATTTGGTTTGAACCCTAGGATTGCGACCACATAGTCGACCGTGATACACATGGTGCGGTCGTCCGCGGCATTTAGATCAGATACACGTTGCGCATGTTTTTTTCTAAAGTTGAGCTAAACTCAAATTTTAAAGCCTAATCTGATAACGTTTAACCCCAAATCCAACCATTCTAAATAGGGGGTGAGTTTTCTTTGTTATTTAAAACAATTAAGAAACATAGAGTAAGTACATTAGTGAGAGAAGCTTTGAAACTCCCTAAGAGCTATTGTTCAACGTCAAGAACTTAGTTCTAAGTTTTCTCAAGTGGTTAGAAGGAGAGTCACTGGAGGAAAAGCTGTACGATGTATGACCACTTGCATTCTGATCGTGGATAAAGAATAGTAAGGAAGACCACTTGGTTGAGACTCTTCTAGAACGTTCTTCTCTTCACTGATTCTTGTTGGCTTTTGGCATACAAAAAAGGTTAGTACAATCTGTCATTAATTTATGTATCTAGTATGTCAAACTTGTGTTTTGAAAAATACTCTGATTCAAAATCTTTTAAATTCCATTGCGTATTGTTTTCCAACAATTGGCATCAGAGCTAGGTTTTTACGTTGATTTTATGGGTTTGTGATCATGCTATATATATGAATTATGTGATCTTATTCTCTCCTATGCTTGAATTTAATTTTTGAGAGAGTTAGCGCTCTAGGGTTTTTATATAATTAAATGATGTCATAAGATTATGTGATCAATGTTTATTAATTAATTAGGGTTGATTAAATTTATATTTTAATTATTTTAGTAATTAACTAATTTTTGTCGGTTATGGTTCCTTAGATGTTAGAATTTGTATTTAAGTTTTTCATATAATTAGATGGCGGTCTGTCATCACTGTCTAGGATTTATTATTTTAATTTTAATTTGTAAAATTTATATTAAAATAATTATTTGAAGTGAAGACGAATCTAGAAGATGGAGATGACCGGAGGTCTATTGATTTTTTTGCGTATAATTTTTTATGTTTTTGAATTATTGAAAATAAAATTAAAAACTACTTAAAAATAATTTTTCACTATTTTCGAAAAAAACATTGGTTCGACACCGATCGGCAGGCTAATGGTCCTAAATCGGTAAGCTAATCTGAAAGTTTGGTAGGCTGGCACTAAGGTCGAACAATTTTTCAAAAATGTGCTTTTTTTGGTGTAGTTTTTTATTTTCTTTTTCAAACAATTCTAAGGAACATAAAATTTTATGATGACTAAAAAAAATACCCCTTTTGATTTATATGAGATTGATGAATAAAAGACAAATGCCACATGAAGAAGGATACAACAAAAGGATACAAGATGAAAAATCAAAAATATGTTTCGATCGATCTTTTGTAATCTTTATTTTCTTTTCTCTAGGATGGAATCATGATATTATAGCTATTTATTATTTTGCTTGTAGCTTTGCAAATTGCTTTGCTTGTCTATATTATAATAAAATTTACCATATATGTTGATAACATGTCATGTAGAATAGGGAATGCTACTAATTAAAAATTGTTCATGGATGTTAACATAAAACCTTGACCTTTAAAATATTGAGTAGGAAAAGGTTTTCAAAGAGAGAACCTATGGCCTCCATCATTGGTCCATAGGTAGCACATGGTGATTCCAACCTTTAGAAAGGGATTTCATCATGTACCGGGTTGGATCTCCGAAGGAATAATTTATTTTAGCATGATTTATTGTTGTACACCCCTAAGTGTCAATTATAAATTATGGATAAAATAGTTGAAATGATGGTTATACACTCTAGATTAATTTTGTTATTAACCTCCCTTAGGTGCTCTATTAATGAAATTAATGGCCAAAGAAAATGATTATTAGAGGCCAAGCCCTAACGAAACGGCAAGGGGCTCTTTAGAAACTCTTGAGCTGTAAACAAGGACTGGGGGCTCCTGCGAAGGAGCATATGATGTTAGTCATGGGTTACCTCGTTGAGGCTCAAACCCATGGAGTTGACATTGATGTTGAGTCATAGATGATTATGGTCTTTGAGAGTTTATCTAGGAAGTTCATCCTGTTTAGAGCTTTATATAACTTGAGCAATAGACTAGATGTGACCTTGACCTTGACAGAGCTGATGAAGCAATTATAGGAGTTCAAAAATCTGATCAAGGAAACTCCTACTAGTGGTGAGGCTAACTTGGTAGCTACATATGGTTCCAATCCTAACTTAAGGAATGGAAATAAGCAAAGGGCTAAGACTAAGAAGTCTTCATTTCAGCAAAAGGCAAGGAAAAGAAGAAGAAAAAGAAGAACTCAAACAATCTGAAGTGCTTTTTCTGCAAGAGAGTTGGGCACATTAATAAGAATTACAAGGACTTCTTTTCTCGATGAGGTAAGTGTGAACTCCTGGTTATTAAAACTTGCTTATTTGAGGAATCAAGTAACACTTGGGTCATAGATTCTGAAGCAACTAATCATGTTTGTGTCTCTTTGCAAGGGTTTAAGAAAAACGAGAAGTTTGCTGCATGAGGACTTCACACTATGGATAGGCAACAAATCTTTGATGTTGGCTAAAGTAGTGGGAGACGTCCATCTTTATTTTGATGATTATAGGATTTTAGGATTGAAAGAATGTGTTTATGTTCCTAAATATAAAAGGAATTTAATATCTATAGCTTCTTTATTTAAAGACTCTTATCTAGTATCTTTTAACAATAAAATGGTGATTTGTTAAAACAAATCTTTTATTTGTGATAGATGGATGCAAAACAATCTATATTTTATCAAGCTTAAGACGGGCTCACTGCTAAACACTGAGGTTAGTGATAACTCTAAAAGACATAAAGTTTCTCATTCTAATAAAACTTATCTTTGGCATTTGTGATTAGGTCATATTAGCATAAATATGATTTATATTTTAGTAAGGGATGAACCTTTAAGTCACTTAGAAATGGAATCTATACCACAATGTGAATCTTGTTTTGAAGGCAAAATGACCAAAAGACCTTCGGGTCTAAGGGCAATAAGGCTAAAGGGGCTATAGAACTTATACATAGTAATGTTTGTAGACCTATAAACATCAGAGCATGTGGAGGGTATCAATACTTTGCCACTGTTATTGATGATTATTCAAGAGATGGGTATGTATACCGAATGCATCATAAAAGCAAAGAGATAGGACTTTGTTGGACATGGTTAGGTCTACGATGAGTTATTCTACATTACCTTTATCCTTTTGAGGAAATGTACTACAAACTGCATGTTATCTTTTGAACAATGTGCCTTCAAAATCAGTTCCTAAAACTCCTCACAAGTTGTGGACGGGTAGGAAAACATCATTAAACTATATTCACATATGAAGATATCTAGCTCATGTCCTACACAAGGAAGTGAACAAGTTGAAAGCATGTTCAAAAGTATGCGTGTTTATAGGATATCCAAAAGGCACTAAAGAGGGCAATTTTTATAACCTAAAAGACAATAAAGTCGTGGTTTCAATGAATACAAGCCTCATAGTAAAATGGTACTCAAGGAGTTAGCGAGTGATTCGATTTTTCCAAGGGTTCCGTTTGAAACCAATCCAATCAATGAAGAAAAACCAACCAAATAACAACCTAGGGAGCTTTAGCTCAGGGGGAGGATCGAGTGTCAACTTGAGAGGTACATGTTCAATAGTGAAGCCTATTTAGCTGAATCGGTTGAACATGATAGGGATTCTTATACTTACACAGAAGCTATGGAGGATGTTGATTCAAAGCTCTAGACAGAAGCTATGAACATTGAGATGAAGTATATGGAGACTAATCAAGTCTGGGAACTTGTGGATCTTCCCAAAGATATAAAACCCACAGGGTATAAGTAGATTTACAAGAGAAAGAGAGGAGTAGATGGGAATTCGAAACCTATAAAGTTAGACTAGTAGCTAAGGCATACATGCAAAAGAAAAGAATCAATTACAAGGAAACTTTTTCGCCTGTAGCCATGCTTAAGTATATTTACATTTTCTTGTCCATAGTTACCACTCTTAACTACATGGTTTAGCAAATGGATGTCAAGACGGCTTTTCTGAATTGCTATCTTGATGAGTCCATATATATAGTGTAACTAGATGGGTTCAAGGCTAAGGTCAAGAGACTAAGGCCTATAAGCTGCTAAAGTTAATTTATGGAATTAAGTAGGCTTCATATTCTTAAAACATAAGATTTGATCAGGTGTTATAGGTTTGAATAAAACGTGTACGAACCATGTGTTTACAAACACATTAAGGATTGGAAGGTAGTTTTTCTACTGCTCTATGTAGATGACTTTCTTCTAATTGGTAATGACATTAGGGTATTGTCATCGGTCAAATTATAGTTGACCAAGCAGTTTGACATGAAAGACTTAGATGAAGCTTGTTATGTTCTACGTATCAAAATCTTTTGGGATAGGATGAACAAAATGATAGCTTTATCCCAAACGGGATACATAGATAAAATTATTGACAAGTATGCAATGCAGAATTCTAAGAAAGGTGCATAGCCATCTACGTTTGGAATTACTCTTTCTAAGAAAAACTCTCCAAAGTCTGATGAGGAAAGAATATATGAAGAAGGTGCCTTATGCTTCGGCATTGGGTACTCTTATGTATGTGATGCTTTGCATAGGAAGAAACATTTGTTATGTAGTCAAGATAGTAAGTAGATTTCAATCAGATCTAGAACTGAACCATTAAGTTGCCGTCAAGCATATTTTCTAGTCCCTAAGAAGGACTAGAGGTTATATGCTAGAGTATTCAGTTGAGGATCTAATACCTCTTCGATATATTGATTCAGGTTTTCAATTCTATCTGGGTTCGAGAAAATCGACTTCCAGTTCTGTGTTACTCTAGGTAAAGATGCCATTTTTTATAGAAGTGTCAAGCAAGATTGCACTTCGAATTCAATGATAGAGGCTAAGTATGTGGCAGCTAATGACGCTTCAAAAGAAGTAGTGTGGCTGCACAAGTTCCTTGAGGATCTTGAGGTAGCTCATAGTATGGATAAGACAGTATTGCTGTATTGTGATAATATTGTAGCGATAGCTAATACTAAGGAACCAAGATTTTACAAGAAAAGTAAGCATATTCATTAGAAGTATCATGGGATAAAGGACTTCGTTGAGGCTGGGCATGTTACAGCATGCAAGATCGCGTCTGAAGACAATGTAGTTGATCTATTCATGAAGACACTAACTACAAGAGTATTCGAGAAGCATGTAAAGGCTATGAGGATGCAAACTATGTCATATTTACTCACTAAGTACAAGTAGAATACTGTCAGACGTAGTGCCCTAATGAGTAAAATGTTGTAATATGTTTCTAGAAATATTTTATCAATAAAGAGTTAATTTATTATTCATATACCAAATGTTTTTCTCTTTATGTTTATTTATATTAAATGTATGATAAGCAAACAAAAGTCTAAGATTGTCTACCTAAACCTTTTAGATCGTGCATATAATGGACAAATTAAGTGAAAGATATGAATCTTAAAGATGATGTTCTAAATGATAAGATCCGCAATCGAGGGAATAAAGTTGGACACTTTGTTCCTGTTAAGATTGTTATATTGTCTACATCTCTAATGGGAGATGGCTTGCCTTGGTCATCAGAGTGGGACTTACCAAGTAGAAATATTAGAACATTGTCATAGGTAATGATGTGTTGGATCGGGACCAAAAATTAAATTGATTTGGTTAATAATTTGTTTGTTTAAATCAATTCACTTTAGACAATCATATATGTTGTGTCTTAATCTAGAAATGACTAATGGGCTTGTATTATTAACTTATATCTTTTAATGTACGAAAAAATGACATCTTAATTTAACAATAGTACACATACCGGTACATTGGGGACATGACTTATGATTGACATAAACTCGTTATTCATAGATATAGAATCCATAGTTCTTTTTGAAGAGTTAATGATATTCTCTTATACGTATTATCATGTAATTGGAAGGCTGAAGCGCTCAACCATTTGGATACATAGGTGTAACCAAATGGTATAGTATTTATGAGTAGTAAGTATTCCATTGGTGAGGCAATGGAGCATAAGATAAAAATAAACTAGAAGATAAAATAGAATTTATCCTTAAGTTGATTATGAATATCCTATAAGGATGTGACACATTATGATATATCATGGACAGTTAGCTTATTGAAGTTTAATAATTTTATATAGTTCAAGAGTGTAGTTTTAAGCTTTTAGTAGAGTAGCATTAGAGTTGATAATTATAAAATATGTATTTGGGATATTGTATTTTATAATTATAGGAGCTTGATCTATATATGTTCAATGGGTCTGTTTTGTAAGCTCATAATAAATCCTGTAATGAAGCGGCTTGTTTTCCTACATATTAATGACTTATGTTAAATTATTAGATTGACTAAAATTTGAGTTAATTGGATTTAATAATTCATGTTAGCTTATCAGTTAAATTAATTTTGTGAATTAATTCAAAACAAACATGTTAAATTATTTGGATAATATTTTATTTACTATGGAATTATCTATATGCGACTATATTAATCAGATAACTTTTCTATTGAATTATTTGAATTAAAATTGAAGCTTTATAAAGGATACCCAACTCAAATAAGATAGGATTTATCCAATTGATTGAGATTGGATCAATCAGATCAACTTGAAGAGTTTAAATTTGGTTCGAAGTCTAGGGTCGTGACCACATAGTCGACACCAATACACATGGTGCAGTCGACTGCGGCAGTTAGAGTCAAATAAACATTTCATGCATTTTTACTCTAAAGTTGATCGAAACTCGAATTTTGAAGCCTAATTTGATAAGCTTTAACCTCAAAACTGACCACTATAAAAAGGGGAGAGATTTATTTGTTATTTAGATCATTTAAGAAGCATAGATGAGTACTTTAGTGAGAGAAACTCTGAAACTCCCTGAGAGCTATTGTTCAACATCAAGAACCTTAGCTCCAGGTTTCCTCAAGTGGTTACATGATGTGCGACCACCTGCACTCTGATCGTGGATGGAGAATAACAAAGAAGACCAGTTGGTTTAGGCTCTTCTAGAAGTTCTTTTTTTCACGAATTCCTATTGCTTTTCAATATACAAAAGAAATTAGTAAGATCTATTATTAATTTATGTATTTAGTATGTCAAAGTTGTGTTTTAAAAAATACTTTGATTCAAAATTTTTAATATTCCACTACGTACTATTTTTCCAACAATATCATAATGTGTAACATTACCATAGGATATTCACAATTAGCTTAAGGATAAATTTTGTTTTACCTTTTTTATTGTTTTTATCTTATGTTCTATTATCTCACCATAGAAAAACTTATTATGAATACAAATAGTATACTATTTGGTTACATCTGTGTGTCTATATAGTTGAGTATTTCAGTTTTCCAATTACAAGATACCGCCTATATAAAAATATCATTAACTCTACGTAAGAGCTATGGATTTCATATCTATAAATAACGAGTCTACATCAATCAAAAGTCATGTCTCCAACATATCGATGTACGTACCTAAATATAATTCAGGATGTCATCCTTTGGTGCATTAAAAGACACAAGTTAAGAATACACGCCCACTGATTCATTTCAAGATTAAGACAAAACATACATGATTTTCTAAAGTGAATTTATTTAAACAAATAGAATTATTAATTAAATCAATTTAAACTTTAGTCCCAATCTAATACATCATCGCCAATAACAATACACCAATGTTTTTATTCATGGAGTCTAACTCCAATGGCTAAGACAAGTCATCTCCCGTTAGAGATATAAACAATATAATAATCTTAACATAAATAAAGCGTCCAACTCTATTTTCTCAATTGTGGACATTATATATTTAGATTATCACCTTAAGATATATGTATTTTGTATAATCCATTCATAATATGCACAATCTTAAAGGTTTAGAATGACAGTCTTAGACTTTTTGTTTGCTTATCATACACTCAACATAAATGAACATAAAGAGGACATATTTGATATATGAAATAAATATTAAACTCCTTATTGATTAAATGTCTTCAAAACTTATTGCATCATTTAATCTTTAGGGTGCCTAGTCTAACATATTGACCCATTGGTTTGTATGTAATTCCCCAATTTTGTTGCTCATTTGGTCACTATAAAATTTGTATGTACAACCAATGGACACTTATGTTAGGTTGTTAATGTCGTAAAGGTTGTATTATTTATTAATAGAATTTTCAATTATGAAATAGATATTTAATAAATGAGAAAATTAATTAGAATGTGTCATTTATTAATTGATTTTTCAATTGTTGATTAGAAATTTAATGAATTATAAAATTAAGTATAATGTCTTATTTGTTAGTGGAATTTCACAATTAATTTGGTTTAACATTATCATTATTTGCTAATAGAATTTTGGAATTAATGTGGTTAACGTTAACCTTATTTGTTAATGAAATATTGGAATTAATTTGGTTTAACCATGTGATATTATTTGTAAACTTAGACATATTTAAGAATATATAACACTAACAATGATTTTAAATATAGTCTTAAAATAATGCACTTGTAAAGAAAGACAATACTAAGGAAAATACCATATATGAGTAAGACCATAACTTACAATATCACTTGTGTCTATAATTGCATAAACAACATAATACACTTCTCTTGTGCATGTCAAAATACATCTACAGATTCTTAAACCAGAAACAAAAAAAAAAAGAAAAAAGTTGTCTACATCACACTATTAAAGGCCTTAAAGTAGACATTTTAGTTAAGTACAACGTATAGTAAATTAGTTTCAATACTATTAATTTTGTTGTAATGCCACAAAGCTAGCTGAGAAGGTCCCTCTGCAAGAAGCAAGTTGCTTGAAGCATCAATGACAATAGGTGCAATTGCATTACTTGTGTACCTATAACAAGTCTTCCTGTTGTGACCCTCCTTACAATAGGATTTACATTTAATAATCACCCCTAGTCCTCCAAAGTCTTTTGTTCCCTATTCTTCCATCTTCATACTGTTTTGGTTCTTTACGCCTAACTTTCTTTGGTCTATCTCATTGATTCTTGAAGTTAAGGGTATTGACATTGCCCTTACCAGTCTTTTTCCATAATTTTGGACCATTAATGGGCCTTATATGATGGGAGTGCATGCGCTCATAACAAACTTTTGTTAAATATGCATGAACATAACCATAAATCTATGGAGAATGGTTCATTATGCAAGCAATTTTATGAGGGTAGGAGATGCCACATAAACTCCATCTTCTACAGGCACAATGCTTTATCCTTAAGTCCACAACATATTGCCTAAGGTCCCTGCACAAACCTTGAGATTAAAACTTTGATTAATTTCAGTCTCAGCATAAACATTCAGCAATTTTTATCATATACTTATTAGTGATTTTGTATGGCTTGAAATTTTCAATCTCTATAATACTCAACAAAACAGCCCATAGAAGCACGCTTGTTGTCTTCAATGATTTTGTAGATTCTTGGTCAAACTGGTTCCTCCATTTCACATCATCCTTAGCTTTGGAGACAATATGCTTCATGATATATCTTCTAACCATTTTCACGCAGACTAATTATAGGCTTGTCTCATGCCTCCAACATAGTAGAGTTAAAAGACTCTCACATATTATTAAACAACACATTAGTTTTTGGCTCCTCATTGAAAAAAACCATTCTTTTGGTGGAATCTTCTTGGCCCATTGATATGCCTACTCACTATGGTCTATTAACTTGTTCATTTCAGCCTCAAACCTAGACATAGATGAATTTTGTTAGAAATGATAATTATTGAATAGCAAAAAAGTCATGACATTAAAGAAACAACACATTAATGAGCCTTACCATTGCTTGGTGGTAGCAAGAGAAGCATTTTGGAGAATCTGCTTCAGCAAAAGTCCCTTGTGCTAGTGCTTGAAGTTGTTGTAAGGATGTCTGAAACAGAACCAATGAGTGGCTGATCCAAATAGAATCCTGACAGCTTCAACCATGCCTTTCGACCTATCTAGCATCTGAGTTTTCTTCTGCCTACTATCTAGGTTGAGATCTTCTGCCAAAAATTCCAAAAACCATTTCCATGAGCTATAGCATTTAGACTCAACTACACCAATAAGCAATTGGATATAATCCACAATGGGATCTATCCCAACCATGGCAAGCAGCTAGTCATTGTGATATCACTTGATAAAGCACCCATCGAGACCAATCAATGGTTTACAACTATCCAAAAATCCTTTTTTATAAGCATCCATACATACACAAATTCTTTTAAATTTAGTTGTTCCTTCGATCTGAGAATCACACATCTTCTTCACTTTTGAGCCTAGGTTGTATGTGATTAATTCCTCACAGTAATCCCATAGAGAGTTGTACTACTCTTTAATGGATCCCTTTATTATTTTCATGGCATGTTTCCTAGTTCTATAGAAGTACCACTTAGTTACATCAAGCCGTTTGTCCTCTAATACTTGTTGCTTGAAACTAGCCAATTCCAATCTAGATTGGTCTTGAACTGGTTGAGATACTTGTTGGCTAAGCATCTAGATGAATTCTTGTTCGTTGTGAAGCTTAAACTACAAGTATGTTGCTCATTTAATGTCTTCACTATGAAAAAAGTGCCATCTTTTTGAATTATAGCATACACCATCCAAGGGCAATCATCCTCACAATTGGCCCTTATTCTTGACTTTTTATTCTTCATAAGTTAACCATTCATGTGTTTCAAAATTGAATACTCCCTTATGTAGTTGTTGAATGTCTCTATAGTGGGGAAAAGTAATCCTATTGCAAACTTCGACTCACAGATATCAATTGCCTCATTGCACTCATGTTTCCTACTCTTCTTTCTTGTTCTAAGCTCTCCATCTTCATCCTCAAAAGTAGCACTATCAAACATTTCAGATCGATTATTGGCACTATCTAGTCTTTCACCTTCATCTTGTTGGTTGGGTGCATCATCCTCAAAACTAGGCCAATTCCGTGTAATATCTACATCATTCCTTGGCTCATTACTGCCTCATCATTATCTGCCTAGTTATGGGGGCGATAATGGGGGTGTGATCATGTGTTTTAGTAGTGGGGGTGCAAAGAGGGTCTACTCATGCATCTTAGTGGTAGGGGGGTCAATCTCAATAGTGAGAGGTGCAAAGAGGGTTTGGTCATGTGTCTTAGTGATAGGGGAGACAATGGGGCTACTGTCCTTAGTATTGGATTTAGGATCATTGCTAAAATATGTGGGTCAGTCATTACTATTAGGATTGCTACTCTCATTGCTATTTCTGTCTCACTCATCTTCAAGGTCATCATCCCCATCTATTTCCCAATCATAATCATAACCGTATAGGATCTTCAACTTGTAAGGGTATTGGTGCCACACACATAAACACATTAGCTACCTTAACTATTCCTTGAGACCAAACATGTCATATAACCGTTGGTTACTTACTAATGCATAAAACATCTACTGACCAGGGGTATTACAAAAAAAAAAAAAAAAATCCATCTTTTCCATGTAACCCATATCCCTCACAAACCCTTTCAAATCAAAGTAAGACCAATGATAACTATTCACCTAGTCCAAAAATGTTACACTCTCACCCATATACACTGAAATTCTATTCTTCTTATAAATGCCCCCTATGATGCAGTTTAATTGTATATATTTTAGGCCTATTAGGAGTTGTTGAAAATGCACATATTTTCAAGTGTAAGAAAAATAAAACAGATAAAACACAATATGCAAACACTAGAAACTAAAGAAACCAAAATAAAAAGTTAAAATATACTACCAAAATACATGAATAGCTCCTAGAACATTCATCATATGAATTTCTAATAAAATATACCAAAACTTGAAGACAAATCCCAAAACATAACTGAATGAATACCAATCAACAATGAAGAAAAAAACCAAAACCCATCAAAACAAAAAATCACTTAGGCCCAATATTCCAAACAATATCTTTCAAACCCATTAAAAAAATCAAACCATATCTCTGTAGTAAAACCAAAACCCATTTCAAAAATTTCAAAAAAAAAAAAAAACACAAAACCCATGAACATACTCTCAGACCTAGCAATTTCTCAGGCACCCATCAATAAAATTAACTCACAAATAATATTTCAAAAACCAAAAACATAAATACAATTTACTTACAATATGAAGGTTGAAAAACCCCTTTTGAACAAATAATTTCCATTCCCTATTCCATTGGTCTTCATTCCCAACATTTTCAACACAAACCTTAGCAACAACAAAGAAGAGGCAAGAAATTTGGGATTTTTTGAGAAGAGAAATGAAAGAAATTTCGTAAGACCTAAACCATTTGGGTTCCCTCCCAAATAAGGTCACGTACGTAAATGCCCCCAAAATGAGCCACACATGACAAACATGTGGTTGAAAAAATTGAAGAAACTAACCTTCGTTAGGCAAATTCGTCTTTTTGCACCCTTTTTTCTAGTTTATGGTCAGTTGAGTTAAAAAAAAAAGAAGAATGAGGACTCACAAGTCACCTTTTAAAAAGTTCAGGAGCCTAATGAGCAATTTACTCAAAAAAGTGAAAAAACAAAAAAAAGAGTGGCTAAAAAAATGACCTTACTAGAAGTGGACATCGGATGGATTGAGTGGATTTTAGGGATTTTTCAACCCACCCAATGAAAGTTTAGGTGGTTGATTTTAAATCTCATCCATCCAATGACCTTAAACTTTAAAAGTAATCTATCCAATTAAAGTTTAGGTGAATTAAGTGAGTTGATTGGATTATAAAGAAAAAATTTTATAAAGAAGAAAAAAATTCAAACTAACAATTTATTAAAATAAGAAATATATAAAGAAAAAGCTAAAATTTATCAATATTCAATGTCTAACAAAATTCAAATACAGAAATTATACATAACAAACAAAACATAATAAAAACTAAGAAAATAAATATTCTTTTAGCCAATCAATTACAATCAACATGTTGCATAATTGTCAATCTCTAACTTCTAGCATCTTTACTCAAATGAACGAAACGAAAGAGGGGTTTTTTTTTGGACTTTGATCTAAAGAAATAAATAGGTAAGGTTGCGAATGAAACACAAATGGAGTGTGTATGCTGGAGCGAAAAGTGGTGAAGTCTTTGCTTTTAGAAGATTATGTAGTGTAGTGTGTATTATAAAATAGAAAATGGAAACTTTTGGAACCTGAAACCTTTTCTATAAAATGTCATTAATGGTTGCAACAATTATTCTATCTCTTGCACTTACAAAGTTTGTTTCATAATATGGTTTTCATATAAACTTATGATGAAAATAAATGATAATTTTCAAGATTTAGGATTGGCTATAATATGCATTTCCATGTAATGTATAGATCATATTCTGATGGTAGGATGATGAATGATTTAAGTCTGAACAGTACTATGAAAGATTGAGTTGATGTTAGAAAATATTCTTCTCACTGTTTGGTATTTGAAATAAATAAGGTTTACACTGTCTTTAAGCAAAATGACTATGTTACTATAAATCAAAGTTTTTTTCTCTTACTTTTTACACATAAGCTTACATTAAAATTACAATATATATGGTAAATATTTTATATACATTTTATGTTGAGTATGTTCGAATTATCTCGAATTATGAAAAATTCAGTTTAAACTTACCCAATAAAAAATTAGATTAGGTGGATTAATAGAATTCTTATTTGAATTCATCATATTCAATAATTTCAGATTTTAAGAGTGAATTAAGTCAAATTCGTTAGGTTGTGGAATTTTTTGTTCATCCTTAGACCTTGCCATTGGTTCAGTGACTTGGACTGTTTTCCAAAAGAAAAACAAAAAAGAAAGAAAAAGAAACAAAGAAAGTACTTGGACCGTTAGATGCAGTTAAAGGAACAGCTATGATTAAATGAGCATTTACAATCGAAATTCTCAACCTCATCCGTCCAGTTGTACTAGTGGACTATCTCAGCCGTTGAATCGAGCCTTTTAATCTGCTTCATCCCTAACCCTAGGAGTCTTCTCCACTTGCAAAAAAAAAAAGAGCTTTAGGGTTTTGAGTCTGCTAACTCTCTCGTCTCAGCAGATCTCTCCGCTCGTCGGATCTCTTTCAGGTGCACTCAAAAAATACCCATTGTCGTCAACGTGGCTTCTCTTCTATCGAAATAATCATTCTTTTCTATTCCTTTTCGCTGTATATAATTCAAAATTTCATCTTTTCTCCCATTTTTTCTCCATGCATGATTTCAATTTGCGAAAATGTTGCGAGCTATAATCACTTTGATGTTATGAAAATTTAAATTTTTTTCCCATGGTTTGAGATTGATTTGATACGCTTGGAATAAAGCACTAAGGATTGTTCTGTTATTGGTACATCCAATTGAAGATTTTTATTTTTTTGTCTCATATTTCTAGCTTTTGAATTTTCTTACTTGCCATACAGCCGGGAAGGAACCCCCATTACTGGGTAATTATTTTAAGTCAACTGCTTTAGTAATATCTAGAGGGACAAATATGTTTCATTAGGCTGTTATACGGCATTTTGTATTCATTTTGCTTCTTTTCTGTGTATTGTCTTTTGTCCCTTTAATCATTGAGCTTTATTTTTACGCTTCATTTTTCTATCTTGTTTCACCATGAGTTGCGGTTTTTGAGGAT
This sequence comes from Artocarpus hirsutus, assembly GCA_946598075.1. Lineage (NCBI taxonomy): Eukaryota > Viridiplantae > Streptophyta > Magnoliopsida > Rosales > Moraceae > Artocarpus > Artocarpus hirsutus. The sequence goes on from CAMOHE010050135.1 coordinate 129,161, forward strand.
TTTAGGGTTTTCTATGATCAATATATTAGATTTTTTATAAAATTCTATCAATCTATAACTAGGGGTGATACGGTAGATGGAAATTGGATTCCTGAGTCATTTTTGTTTTTAAAAATTTGTGTATGGATATATACTTCTAATTCTATCGTTCATGTTATGAAGCTCCTAACTTATGAAACTGTTGTGGATTCCATAGAAGATATACCCTCTTATGTACTCTTGGACCCGCTTGTCTTTCTTGATTGATACAGGCTTCACAAGATGTTTACGTCAAGGAAGAAGATTCACAAGGACAAGGATGCTGAACCCACTGAATTTGAGGAGTCGGTAGCGCAGGTGTGGAAATTGGTTGTTGATTGTGCCTTCTTATTTTTGTGCACTTGTGAATTATTAACGTGATCCTTATCTGTTTTAATGAAGGCTATATTTGATTTGGAGAACACCAATCAAGAGCTGAAAAGTGATCTGAAGGATTTGTACATAAATTCTGCCATGTAAGAATGCTGATTTGATGACTGAATTAGGGATGAAATAGTGTTATTTTCTGCTAAATGTGTTGTCTTAATTTGTGCTGTTGCAGTCAAGTTGATGTCTCTGGGGGCCGGAAGGCTGTTGTCATTCACGTCCCCTACAGGTTGCGGAAAGCTTACCGCAAAATCCATGTCAGGCTTGTGAGAGAGCTTGAGAAAAAATTTAGCGGCAAGGTAAGTTACAATTTTTGTTCTGTTCTTACAGTGTAAATGGGTACACTTTGAATCTGTTGTCTGTTGAATTCTGTAGAGGGATGCTATAGAAGCATCTAATCAGGTGCATTATCCAACATGAATTGCTTTATCTGTTATTTTTAGTTCCATGCCTGGCAACCTAAGGAAACTTTTAACTCATTTGCCTCTCTCAGGTTATACTGCATACTTTGCATTTGTAATTTAAAATTTTAATTCAGCTTCTAGTAATTTTGGCTTTACCTCTGGTCCCCGCTGGGCCTCTAATTTTACATGAAGTATCTTGTTTTGAGGTTCACTAAATGAGACCTTTGCTTTTAGTAGAAGATTGTAATTGATGACTTGTTCTTGTTATATAGTCTTTTACTACGTTTAGGCATTCATATATACATGGTTTGTAAAATATTTTTCTAATAAAGCATTTACGATGCTTGTATTTTTGGCCTATAATATTATAGGATGTTATCTTGATTGCTACAAGGAGAATCTTGAGGCCCCCAAAGAAGGGTTCTGCAGCTCAAAGGCCCCGCAGCCGTACACTCACCGCTGTCCATGAGGCAATGCTCGAGGATGTCGTATTGCCCGCTGAGATTGTTGGGAAGCGCATCAGATATCGTCTTGATGGCTCTAAGATAATGAAGGTAAACTCTTTTGATTATTCTTAAAATGGTTTAAAAGCAAATATACAAGGTTCTGTTTTTCGTTTTCTTGATATGACATGTATGGTTATCTAAATAATTACTGTCTACTGTTATGTACTTGGTGATATTTTGCCAATTTTGACGGTATGCTACTTGAATATGCTTTCTTTGTTACTAACGCTAACCTTTTAATATTGCACTTAGGTTTTCTTAGATCCTAAAGAACGGAACAATACCGAGTACAAGCTCGAGAGTTTTGCTGCCGTGTACAGGAAGCTTTCGGGCAAGGATGTTGTGTTTGAATACCCAGTAACTGAGGCATAGAATGGTGCCATGTGAGCTTTATGATAATCTCTTTCTATAGAACTGCTTTTTAGTGGGCGTGCACTCCAAAATTTTGGTTTGGACTTCATTAGAGAGCTTTCTGATGGGTTTTTTGTTTTTGTTCTGGTCGACTATACGGATGTTCAACATTGTTTCTTTGATGTAGGGTTAATCATATTTTGGAGAATTTATCCGCGCGAATCATATTTAAGAAGCTTTCTTTACTTTGTCAGCATGTTGGACGGCCTACATGTTTGGTGCTTTACTCTTGTTCTAGTCTTTTGCTTGGGCAGGGATTAAAAAAACAGTTGTCATTGCAAAAAGGTGAAAATGGTATTATTTTGAAAATGAGAATTTTTGGGTATCGTATTGTAAGTGTTTTCGAAATTTTTGTCTCAAAAAACGTATAAAAACATTTTAAAAAACACTCAAACAATACCAAACAGGGCAATTGTTTTTAGAAAAATCCTTTGCATCCATATAGGGTTATGATCTTGTAACTCACAAAACTGTTGGCCTTAGTCTAGCATGTAGTGTACTTTTTAAGTTAGGTTTTGCTATTTAGTTTGTAGCGAAATTAAAATCTCATAGAATTGAATAGGATTGCTCGTGTTTTTTGGTTATTGTAGACTTACCGAGTTCCTTGGCTCAGGGGCGTTTGAGAGAACCAGTCTTTGACCGAGTCTAGTCGATTTTCAGGGTGAGAATTGTACACGATTTACAAATTTAATTTAAAGAAACACTAGTCGTTACTTAAAAAAGAGTCGCAGACCTTAACGCCCAAAAGAGGAGTTAAAATACCAATTTGTGTCGACATCTTTCAACACTTCGCAGTCTCCTTCCACAATTATGGAAAGCCAATGCTTGATAGCCATGAGGAACATAAATATTTTAGTTAATACGTTCACCTTAGATTCATTTCTCTTCTAATTTAAAATTAAAATAAGAGAGGCATAGTTTGAAAGAATTGTGTTATGTTGTCAGTATTATTATTATTATTATTATTATTAGTATTATTATTATTAGTATAGCTGAGAGAATTGTGTGATATAATTTTTTTAAAATATGAATTTGCAACATATTTCCTGAATTGCGCAGTGAAATCTGAATAGAACCAATTGGGCATGGAGGCACTTGGGGAAGGAAATTGTTCTTAATATCCTAGTTTTGAATGTCAATGGTAGTAAATAGTACATTGAATAAAATTTTCACTAAACAGGTAATCTCACTAATGGTCTTAAATTTTATCCGCAATCTTACGTTACTTCCTAACTGTTAAAATGTCCCAAATCTTAAATCTTAATCTATTTGTTTGTTTTTGTTGTAGTACTTGTCATCAATTTGGTGTTAATGACAAATATATGAATCCTATTCAGTTAGCAAACTGTTATTTGACATCTTTGTGGCAGAGTACGTGTCAAATTGTTTTTTTTTTTTAATCCAAAAACGATTTCAGTTGCCATAATGATTTGACGTGCATACTCTGTATTTATTAGTAAAATACGATTTTTGCTGAACATCATTTACATATATTATCATATTCTTTACACCTAATTGAGAAAAATTATTAAAATTGAAACAAACTGATGGGACATTTTAAATGTCAGGGCTAAAGGGCTAAAAAAGGATTGATATTAAGGACAGTTATTGGAATCAATCCTTTGTAATAATTAATTGTTTTTATCATAAAAGACAGTCTGTAAGGGTAAAATATGAGTTGTTAATTTAAAATATAGTAAATATTAAGGACTCTTTTGTGAATCAAAATTACCAAACTGCCTCTTCAAAATATTAAACCATTAAAAAATTAAGAAAAACTAAAACAAAAATTTATTAAAAATTTTTAAAAGACAAACATGGAGAGAAGAATTTGATATCTTTTGCCCCAAACAAACACGTTCGCTTGCTTTTTGTCATTTTGGGCTTTTAGTGGAGTAGCGTTAAAGGTTGATAATTATGAAATGTATATTTAGGATATTGTGTTTTATAAATATTGGGAGCTTGAACTATACAGGTCTATCAAGTCCCATTTGCTAGTTCATAAAAATCCTATAACGATACGTCATGCTTTTTTAATAATTGATGACTTGTGTCAAATTATTAAATTGGCTGAAAATTCAATAGGATTGGATAATTCATATTTGTTTATCGGTTGAATTAATTTTGTGAATAAATTAATCTACGATAAACTTGTTGAATTATCAGGATCAGATAATTTATGTTTGTTTATCAGTTGAATGAATTTTGAATAAATTAATTCAAGATAAACTTGTTAAATTATCAATAATATTTATTTTGCTAGACATTATCTAGATATGATTGTTTTAATTAGATAACTTCTCTATTAGGTTATTTGAATTAAAACTAAGGCTCTATCATAGGAATCTCGGGTGGGAAATAAAGATTTACAAGGATCATTTATCGAAAGTTCAACAAGCTGATCTTTAAGTTTAGCCTATCGATGGAGCAAGGTTCGGCCTGCCAACTAAGATTGAATAAATCACATGTTTCCATGCAAATTTTATCATATATTGTTTATGCTTTGATTCTAATTCGAATTTTCGAGGCCTTATTTGATAAGGACTGACTCCTTGGCACAACCTCTATAGAAAGGGAGTGAGACTCATTGTTATTTAGATCAGTTGAGAAATCTAAAGTGAGACTTTGTTGGTGAGACTTTGCAACTCTCCAGAGAGCTATTCTTCACAAATCACGAACTATAGCTTTGGGTATTTATCAACTGGTTGGAAGGAGAGTCACTTGGTGGAAGAGCTGTATGAGTGTGCCCACACATACACACCGGTCCTAGATAGAGAATAGTAAAGAAAGCCAGTTGGTTAAGGTCGTTTTGGAATTCACATCTTGTCATAGACTGTAGGAGCTTTTTTGTATTTACGAGGTTAGGAAGATCTGTTTAATTTATGCATATAGTGTGTTAAACTTATGTCTTGAAAAATACTCTAGTATAAAAATTTTTTAAATTCTACTGCGTACTATTTTTCCAACAAAGTCGTTCGAGAAAATCGTGGCAAATGATTCTAAGGCAATCTACTCTCCTGTCGGGAATTCGCTAAATGAATCATCGAGAACTACAACAACCACTACAGCTCCATTGCAGCATCACTTTGCTAAAAAAAACACACATACAAAAAAAAAAAAGGTTTGAATGGAAATAACTTAGCTACTATTTCAAGATCTTATAGGGACACTCATGTCGTTGTTAAAGCTAGTGGGAGCTACAAAGGAAATGAAGGTTGTCAGTGGAAGCAGAGGGAGGTTGTAGTGAGGGTGGTGGTGGTGGTGGTGGTGGAGATTAGTGGCGTCGGTGGCAGAGTTGGAGGTTGAGAATAAGAGATCAGTGTTGGAAAAATCGAGGAGGTCATCAACGCGGTGACGAGGTCGGGCTCACGAGGTGGGGGCGATGTGATGGTCGTTGGCATGATCAGTGCGATGGCCCACGAGATAGGGACGACATTTGGGCACACGACTTCGACCAGATCTTCCTCTCCTTTGGCATCCCTCCTGATATGTCTTTCCTACTCCTCCAACAACTTACCTTTTATCACAACCCGCCTTTATCGGGCTGTACTTTATCACTTTTCTTTACTCACGTATTAATGAAAATTTGGAAAATATTATTTTTTATTATTTTTTTCTAAAATTTCACACATACCTACTTAAACGTCTTTTGTAATTATACATATATATACACAAAAGCAAACTTTCTTTTTATCATATAATATGTATAACATGTCTCAAAAGAGGTTTTATCTTACTTAACTATATTACAGCTTTTATACAACACATTTCAAAATAATTTAACATACATAATAGTAGAAACATGTCTGTGGTAGTATCCATACTTGGTTCTGCACAATGCTTATTTTCCACCACCACCAACTCATCAGTGAAGTTACTCTAACCTTTTAGTAGGTATATCTGCAGCATGAAAACTTAATTGAGCTTGTGCTCAGTAAGTCCCAATTTAGCCCACATGCAACATTTTCTAATATGCATGATCCACTTATGCTTTATTATGAACATTTCTTATCCTTATCATGTCTTATCTTTAACTAGGGCTCAAGTGTTCGTACTATATGCACACATAGGTCTTCGTGACACAAAGACCATATCATAATCTTAAACTCCCCTTGAGTCGGAAGTTGGTATGACACTTTTCTCTATTTTGGGTGATATATTTACCAATTCGATTATTATAGTTATCATAGCATGCATGAGGTCATATGCTCATATTAAGTATAAAGTCATGTGCACTCTTTTAATAGAATAGTATGCACAGGTACATATTTTTATATACTCACAAGTACACACATTGATATACATACGGGTACACATTGACATACACACAAGTACACATTTTAATATACTCACAGGTACATAAATCTACATATATATATATATATATATATATATCACATGCAGTACCCACTATTCCATATTGTAGGTGGGATGGGTACTTACTTGTATAGAGGGTGTATGAATCTACATCAATTCCCCTTTCCTAATCTTTTAGTATCTTGTTTGGCCAATTGCAATGCTATTTGCCAAATTTTTTATTATTTCATATATATGTCAATACAAAACTATCGTTAATTAATAGATCAGGTTGTATAACCGTATACAACTCCAACAATCACGAATTCTCTCACTCTTATCTTACTTTGCCCTATCGTCTCTAATGAAGGGCAAAAATCTTTCTAATGATTCTCTTTTTTTTTCCTATTTTGAACGTTTCATAACTATTTGGAACACTTGTAGAAAAAATGACGATTTCGCCCTCGATGGGCCTTTTAAATTTCTCAAACCTGTTTTGCTATTTTTTCAAAAATTGTTGCTTATTAGCTTTAAAACAATAACCTAGGATATTAGGTTTTCTTGTTTTACAATAATGCCCCAATTTAATAAAACTTTACAATTTTGTCCCTCATTTGAAAATTTTGACGATTGTGCCCCTAGGACTAAAAATAATTTCTTTAAACCATAATTTTCTATTTTCCATAAGGATCATATTTGCTCCAAATACTATACCCAAAATATTTTTGCAAAATGACATTTTTTGCACTTTGAGAAATTTTATTCAATTTTAACAAATTTTGTAAAATCTATAACTCATAAACAGAAGCGATTTTCGATGAACCAATTACAATTCCTTACAATATTGCCGAGATCTACAACTTTTGAGTTTTGACTTTTTCAAAATTCCCATTGTATAGAGGAGTTTTTGGTCATTTGTCAAACCTTTCGAGAATAACATTTTCTTTGCAATTTAGTACCTAGGCCATTTTTGTAAAAATTAACTTTAAAACAACATTCTAGCCACTGTTTATGTAGTTTCATTACCTTCTCAAACCATTTTCATACCAAATCACCATTCTTTTCAAAACTAACATCAAAATTACAAAACTATCCTACTTTTACATAAACCCACAATTTTCACATTTAAACCTTAATTTCAACAACACCACCATGTCATAAACCATATACTCAAGAGATTAAACCACAAATTTACTTGAATAGCTACATGCCTAAAAAAAAATAAAAATCCAAAACAAAACCAAACAAACTTTAGATTTGAGAAGTTAAGCTTATGAAAGGAAGAATTGATGTTCTTATCCTTCCAAGGCATGTTTTACATAAAAGAGATTCTTGTCAAAATCCCCTCCTTATCCTATGAAAACCCTAAGAAATTCAAGAAAAAGTTTGGGTTTCTTACCATGAAAAGTTTGCAAAACCTTAATCTTCAAGCTTGAAACTTAGTAGGGGTAATTTTGCAAGAAATTTGGGCTTGGAAAAATTTTCGAAAGGGGACTTCTATGGTTACCGAATATGGAGAGGGGAGAAATGAGAAAAACTTGTTTCTTAAGCCTTTTAATTAAGGCTTATGTCTTAGCTTTTTTTTAGAAAAAAAGTGGTGAGTCACCAAGTAATCAAGTGGGTTACTAAGTGGCTAACCATGATTGGGCCACATCTCAAGCTTTGGTGGCCCAATCCCAATTTGTTGAGTGTCCATTTAGTGGACCTTAAAACTTTGTACAGTGTAATTTTTTGCCACACAGTATTTTTCATATACTGTTGTGGTAAAACCGGTGCAAAAGTATTCTTAGACTGTATAAAATATCCTACTTGCCTTTGGTTTACTTTGGGAATCCAAACATAACATTCCTTATATCTGTGTTTTTACTTAGAAGTATACTTATACTACATCATACCCTTTTTTTCACTATTCTAGGGTTTTGGTAGACTTTCTATCTTATCTATACCTTAATTACCCATCCATTTATATTACAATTCTATAATTAATTGTGATATAAAATTCATTTTATGGATATTATTTATAAATTTTTGAGTACTTAGACTCATAAAATCTGTATTTAACAATATCTAACATTGCATCGGGTCCATAGTGGAATTTCCTATTGATACTTCTTATTTGTACATTATCATAATTTTTATACAAAGTACAATTTTAAGGGTAAATTCATTAATTAAACCCCTTTAAATATGAAATTTTATTAATGAATTTCCCTTGGTCATTGCAACCTACACCCCTTAAGAATTTTCATCCTCCAAAATCAAAACAATTCGGGGTAGACTTTCATTATTTCATCCTCTCGCTCCTAGGTTGTCTCCTCCACTTGTTGGTTACACCATAAAACTTTGATAAGAGGAGTCTTCTTGTTTCTTAATTCCTTTTCTTCTCGAGCCAGAATTCAAACTGATTTCTCTTCATAAGATAGATTATCTTGCACATCAACTTCTTTAGGCTGTAGAACATGTGAGGGATAAGGTACATACTTCTTTAGCATCGGTACATGAAATACGTTATGTATCAATGCCATTTCAAGGGGTAAAGCTAATTTTAAGCCACATTGCCTACTCTTTCTAGAATTTTAAATGGTCCAATATGTATTGGGCTAAGTTTTCCTTTCTTCCCAAATCTTATTACCCCTTTCATTGACGTTACCTTTAGAAAGACCAAATTCCCCACTTAAAATTCTAATGGTCTCCGTCGCCAGTCTGCATAACTCTTTTGACAACTAAAAGTAATTTCCATTTATTGATGGATTAATTTTACATCCTCCATTGTTCTTTGTTCGAAATCCATAGTCAACAATGCTTTTTCTCTAGTTTCATACCAATGCAAAGGCGATCTACATCTTCTTCTATAAAGAGCTTCATATGGAGCCAATCCTATAGAGGTTTGATAGCTATTGTTGTAGGCAAATTCAATCAATAGAAGCTTTTTATCCCATTCCTCCTTGAAATCTAACACACAGGCTCTCAACATATCCTCCAAAGTCTAACTAATCCTTTAAGACTGACCATCTATTTGAGGGTGGAAAGCTATACTAAAAGTAAGCTTTGTTCCCATTGCTTAATGAACGCTTTTTCAAAATTTAGAAGTGAATCGGCCATCATGATCAGAAGTAATAAATTTTGGGTCTCCATGATATCTAACTATCTATGCAACGTACAGTTCAGCTAATCGTTCTACGGAGCTACTAAGTTTAATGGGCAAAAAGTCTACAAATTTGATCAATCTATCCATAATTACCCATATAGTATCGTGTCCTCCAATAGTTTTGGGTAGTCCAGTTACCAGATCCATGGTTATCTGGTCCCATTTTTATTTTGGAATTTTAATTTTTTGCAGCCTTCACTTTTTGACACGTGAGACATTTACTAACGAATCGTGCGACATCGTTCTTCATTCCATGACACCAATAATGCTCCTTTAGGTCCTTATACCTTTTGGTAGCTCCAAGATGAGCAAAGTATGGTGCTTCATGTGCTTCTTCTAGTATCTGCCTCTTTAACTCCTCATCATTGGGAATGCATAATCTGCCTCTATAGTGGAGGATGCCATCTTCCAGAATGCTAAACTCTACTTCCTGGTTGCTTTTTGTCACTCCTTCAGATTCTCCAAGATAACTAGTCGGAATGACAAATCGGCTAATCTTCCTGTGATTATCTCTATTCCTGCTTCTATCAAGTATTTTTGGAGAGGTCTTGGTAAGAACTACATCGTTGCAAGAGAAGACGCTGCTCAACAACTGAGTGCGTCAGCTACTCGGTTTTCTTTTCTAGGGTAATAAAGATTTTGCATTCATAATCCTTAACTAGCTCGAGCCAAAATTCATTGTCTTATATTAAGTTCCTTTTGTATGAAAATGTATTTTAAACTCTGATGGTCGGTATAAATCTCACATTTAGCTCCATACAAGTAATGGCGCCAAATCTTCAATGTAAACACGATTGCTGCTAGTTCCAAGTCGTGCGTTAGGTAGTTCCTTTCATGGTCATTTAGTTGCCAAGTTGCATATGCAATTAGCTTTCCATTTTGTAGGAATACGACTCCCAGACTTGTTTTTGATGCATCGCTATAAATTACAATGTTTCCTAGGTTCGGGTCAAGTATAGTTAGTACCGGTGCACTTGTGAGTTGCCTCTTTAATTCATGGAAACTCTCTTTGCACTTTTTAGTCCATTCATACTTCGTTGCTTTCCGTTTAAAGGCCATGAGAGGTGCTGCAAGTCTAGAGAATCCTTCCAAAAATAGTCGATAGTAGCCCACTAAACTGAGAAAACTCCTAATTTCAATAATGTTTTTCGATGTAGGCCATTTATTCACCGCTTCTGCTTTAAAAGGATCAATAGAGACTCCATCTCGTGACACCACATATCCTAGGAAATAAACTTTCTCCAGCCAAAATTTGCATTTTGAGAACTTGGCATACAACTGATGCTTCCTTAACAACTGCAGTGCAATCCTCAAATGTTTCTCATGCTCCTTCGGCTTTTTGAATAAATGAGGATGTCGTCGATGAATACGATAATGAATTTGTCAAGATAGTCCTTGAAAATCTAGTTCATAAGATCCATAAAGGCTGCTGGGGCATTAGTCAGCCTAAATGGCATGGCGCAAAAGTCCTAATGCCTTAACGCATTCAAAACGCTGTCTTTGGCACATCCTCTTCCTTAACTCGAAGTTGGTGATATCCAGAGCGCACGTCAAGTTTTGAAAATATAGATGCTCTTTTTAGTTGATCAAATAGGTCATCAATCCTTGAAAGTGGATACTTGTTTTAAATCGTGACTTTGTTCAGTTCCCAGTAATCAATGCATATTTGTAAGGTTCCATCTTTCTTCTTGACGAATAAAATGGGTGCTCCCCATGGGGAATGACTTAGTCGAATAAACCCTTTGTCTAGCAACTCTTGCAACTGCACTTGAAGTTCCTTGAGTTCTCCTAGAGCCATATGATATGGTGCCTTCAAAATCGAGACTATACCAGACGTCAACTCAATCTCGAACAAGATTTCTCGTTCCAGTGGTAAGCCCGGTTGTTTGTCCAAAAACACGTCAACAAATTCCTTTACTATATGGACATTCTCTTGTCCTAACTGAGCTTCTTGGTCTTTGTTTACCAAATTCATCAGATAACCCATGCATCCACTCTCCAACAATTTCCTTACTTTAAATGCTGATATTAGTGCCTTTGGAGCCTTGGGAATCCTTCCCGAATATACGAACTTCTCGCTCCTGGGAGGTCGAAATGTAACCTTGCGATGTCACCAGTTAATCGTGGCAATGTATTTTCCCAAGAAATCCATTTCCAAGATAGCATCATAATCTTGTATATCGATTATTATTAAATCGATAAATAATTCCCTACCGTAAATGATGATCGGTACATGATGTAACCAATAATCAAAACTTAATACATCCCTAGAGGGTAGTGTAGTCCTAAAGGTTTCCTATCCGTTTAGCAAACTCAAGTGATACGAATGAATGTGTTGCTCCAAAATCAAATAAAACATAAGCGTCAGTGTTGGCAACAGAGAACTGACCTATTATCACCGTTGAAGTTCCCACATCATCCTCCTTCTTTGTGTAGGCATAAATCTGTCCACTAGGTTCTAGAGCCTCTAATCGTCCCTGACTGATGCTAGAACCTTCAATCTAAGCTTGGATTACATGAAGTTCTTGGGGCCTTTGTTGATTCTGACTGTTCTGATTATGAAGGATGGAAAAGCAGTTCCTAGTATAGTGTCCTTCTTTGCTATAGATAAAGCACTTGTTGGTGCCAGCTTTGCATTCCCCTACATGCCTTTTCCCGCATTGACCACAGTGGGGTTGGCTATTCCTCCATCATTGATCCTTTTTTGGGGTTGTCCCTTTTGATTCCTTTGATTGTTTATATTCCACTTCCTTTTATTGCTGCTGTTACGGTTATGTCCAGCTAGGTGACTCTAGGTCTTCCCTTGACTCGAGGTGTTTCCCTGCCCTTTTACTTGCAATGGTTGACTTTGTTTAGCCAAGGCTTTTTCCTCCTTTTTAGCCTTAAAAATTCTAGCCCTCTCCTCCTTATCATAGGTGATTCTAAATTCGACTCTAGTAGCCCGTTTCATACAATCCTCCATATCTTTAGGGGCTTGCCCTCTACTATTAACTATAAGGACAATATTGGTTCAGAACATCCTCATTAATCTTCTTGTCTGCTCTCGATCGGTAGGTACTAGTTTGGGACAAAGACACACTAATTGATTGAATCTCTTCACAGCGTCAGCCACTTACATACTGCCCTGTCAAAAATTATAAAATTCCTCTTGTTGTGCCACCATTGTTTCCCCAAGGAAATAGGCCCTTCCAAATTCCACCACAAAATCTAGCCAAGTCATTTCGTCTACATTCCTTCTACGCTCTATTGACTCCCACCATGTCCTTACATCCTTATAGAGAGAGAATGAAGCACATAGAACTTTCTCGCGATCACTGAGTCCCATAAATTTTAGAACCCTCTCTATACCGGTAAGCCAATCATCGGCTTCCAATGGCTCTATGAATCCATCAAATTCTAGGGCCTTCATTCGTCAGAATCTTTTATAAAATTCAGTAGTAGATACAACCGGAACAATCAGAGTTGCTGGTTTTGCTTGCTGAATCGATGGTACTAGGGGTGGGGAATTTGCACGCGCTAGTGGTACGGGATTCTGGTGAGCTAGCTGCTCTCTTAATCCTCGCATTTCCTACTCCTGGGCCTAGAGCTTCTGTTGTTGTTCGGTAATCATGGCCATCAGGTTTGAATTTGCAGGTCCTCTAGGTGCCTCAGCCATCGGTAACAATTTTTATAGCCGTAGTACAGTTTCGTTATTACATCAGCATATACTATTAACTTAATAGTATTTATTAAAATTTTTTTCTCAAGTAATATAAATACATGCAAACATGAACAATAACATAAATTCAACATCTCATTTCAGACATTTCATTTCATTAACTTCTTTCTTTTTCTTGTACATTCTTCATTCCTAAAACATTACATAAGTGACCAACATACATACTTACTTTTCTTTCTTACATAAACTTTTTATATCATTTCTGGGAGTAGTTATCTCTTCCGGCTAACATGAACACTATCGTCCCGAAGGATACCACTTACTGGAGGTGCATTCATGTACAAGATCAGTAAAATCAAAACTATACTAGTCACATATTTACATACATCTTATAAATAAAAGTCATCACGGGTCCATTCCTCTCCTAATCTGATTCTACACCTGACATATCACTATTTTTAGGATCCATCTTGGGTTCTTCCTCTTCATCTTCACTGGAGTTGGTAGACTCATCATCGTTAGCAATGATAGGTTCAGGAGGTATTGGAACAAACTCAAACTCTTCTTCAGGCTCCTCCTTAAATTCTTCCTCTTCATCATCATCCTCATCCATTTCTTGAGGGGGATCCTCGAGGGGTGCGACCACATTTTGCTCAGTGTGTAACATCTCCATGATGAAATCCTTTAAGCAAAGAAAATCGCATGGATACTGCATCAATATTGTACTACATCAGGGAGGTCTCTCCATATTAGATCACAAGTGCGAAGCAGTGGTATTTTAGGCAGAATCAGTGGTATCATGGTCTAATGAAATCTCATTAAGTAATGTTCCACCGATTCACCTACATATCTACTCTAAATCGGGTCCATACATAAGTAAAGTCGATGTCGTCAATCCACCCAAACATGGGGATTAACTTGAACTTGTATATTGTGAATGGGTGGTAACAGAGCGAATTCTTCAAAAATCTACACTTTAAATTCTTCCTATTCATGTCGCTGCTCTTCTGGTCCTATCCTAATCCACCACTCTAGTTCTTCCCCTTGCAACCGCCCCAAGGCTGGTGGGACCCGTAGATGTGGTGGAGTATCGCAAGTCTCAAAGATCATCACCAAATTGTAAAACCACTAGGTCAATGCCATCGGTCATCGGCGGCCATAACAATGTGGGGGTATCATTTCACGGAAGGCAATGCTCACTCTTCGGTCTTTCTCCACGTCATGATTATTATGTTGCTCCGCCATATACTATATTCATTTTAATTAACATTCTATTCTCACATAGAATCATACTTCAATATTTCTATACTAAAAATTAAACTATCTTACTTGAGCTATAGTAGTTGAGCATGTGGCAATGTGTAGCAGGGTGACAAGATTACCACTCTAAGACCAACTGTCATGATCTGCATTTATCAGGCTGTGCTTTATCACTTTTCTTTACTTACATATTAATGAAAATTTGGGAAATATTATTTTTTATTATTTTTTTTTCTAAAATTTCACACATACCTACTTAAACGTCTTTTGTAATTATCTATATATACACAAAAGCAAACTTTCTTTTTATCACATAATATGTATAACATGTCTCAAAAGAGGTTTTATCTTACTTAACCATATTAAAACTTTTATACAACATGTTTCAAAATAATTTAACATACATAACAGCGAAAACATGTCTATGACAGTATCCATACCCGGTTTTATACATTGCTCATTTTCCACCACCACCAACTCATCAGTAAAGTTACTCTGACTTTTTAGTAGGTATACTTACAACATGAAATACTAATTGAGCTTTAGTAAGTCCCAATTTAGCTTATATGCAACATTTTCTAATATGCATGATCCACTTATGCTTTCTTATCAACATTTCTTATCCTTATCATGTCTTATCTTTAACTAGGGCCCAAGTGTTCGTACCATACGCGCACGTAAGTCTACATGACTCCGAGACCAAATCATAATCTTAAACTCCCCTTAAGTCGAGAGCTAGTAGACACTTTTCTCTATTTCGGATGATGTATTTACTAATCCGATTATTATGGTTATCATACCATGCATGAGGTCATATGCTCATATTAAGTATAAAGTCATGTACACTCTTCTAATAGAATAGTATGCATAGGTATATATTTTTATATACTCACAAGTACACACATTGATATACACATAGGTACACATTTTGATATACACACAGGTAGGGCTGGCAAATTGTGTTATGTGCTGTGTTCGTGCCAACACGATTACAACACAACATGATTACGCTGAACACGAATACGACACGATTAATAAACGTGCCTAAAATATAAACACAAACATGACACGCTTATAACATGCGTAACACGACACGACACGATTAACACGATTAATAAAAACGACCTATTTACACGACACGATTATCACGCAAAAAATGACACAATTAATATTTATATTCATACCAACTTACTTACAACACAATTATAAATAATATTTATACCAACACATTTACATCACACAACACAATTAAATTACTTAAAATTTATCTTATCACTATATAATTTTATATATTTTTTATTATAAAATTACAATAATATTTATTTATTCAATATTTTAAACTAAATTTCCTCTCCAACATTTTAAAGAGCCCAATATTTTAAAGGGCTAAAATTGGAGAAATATTATTTTAAACCATTTGGCTTCACTGATGTACAAGACCGGATGCGCGTCTTATATAGGCAAAAGTTGCAAAAGATTTTACTCATCTCTCGATGTGGGATTTTTAAGCATAAGTAAAAAAAAAAAAACCATAATAAATATAAAAAAAGGCATTGACTTAACACTAGTTAGCAAGTAGTGTGGTGGTGAGGCAAGCATTAATGCACTCCAAATGCGAGGTTCGACTCCTTCCCTGGACATCTGAAAATTTTTTGTTTTAAGCTTTTTTTTTT